>JAEQBH010003581.1:0-198813 GCA_016808115.1 Tetrastigma voinierianum
CATTAAGAGATCTTAACTATTTCGAGGAATTGAACCAGATAGTTTTGTTCGTGATCAGATACAATGGTTAATTCCTCAAGTTACCTATGGAAGGGGGGATTGGACCAGTGAAATTGTTATTTGACAATTCAAGATCATTAAGAGATCTTAACAATCCAATTTCTTGAGGAATGGAACCAGATAGTTTGTTCGTATCAAGATACAATGTGGTTAAATTCCTCAAGTTACCTATGGAATGAGGGATTGGACCAGTGAGATTACAGAAAGAAGGACAATTGAATATTAAGATCTTTAACAATCCAATTTCTTGAGGAATTGAACCAGATAGTTTGTTCGTGATAAAGATACAATGTGGTTAAATTCCTCGTTACCTGGGCATGAGGGATTGTACTGGAGATTGTTATTTGACAATTCAAGATCATAAGAGATCTTAACAATCCAATTTCTTTGAGGAACCAGATAGTTTGTTTACACCATGAAATAATGGCAATTCCTGCTACCAGTGGAAAGAGGGATTGTGACCACGAGATCATGGTGAATGACAATCTAAGATCGTGAAAGAGATCTTAACAATCCAATTTCGAGGAATGGAACCAGAAAGTCTATTCTCATAAAGATGTAAAATAGTTAAGTTTTTCAAATTTCCTATAAAAGGAAGAATTGACCTTCTAAAATTATTAGAAGCCAAAGATAAAAAGCTAAGTGATGTTAAAAACCCAAGTTGTTCAGGTATTACACCGGTGAAATGATTAGAACCAAGATCAAGAATTGTGATTAGTTTGGAAATATTACCAATATTGGTTGGAATGGTTCCATGAAGGGAGTTGTTAGACAAATTAAGAGTAAGGAGGTTGGGGAGAGATGAAATTTGAGGATTTTGGAGTGTACCTTCAAACCACAACTCTCGAAGGTTTAAATCGGAGACACTTCCTCGACTCCATGACAAGCCAACATCTCGGAACCAATGATGGCAGAATTGTAACTAAAACCAAGATGAGAGTAAAACTGGGTTTGATTAATGCTTACCTTCCATGCTAGAAGAGCGAGTGCTTCTTGATCTGTTCAACTTTTGAAATAGTAACAATGGTAGGTGCAAGAGGCGGAGGTGAAAAATGACATGGAAGGACGATATTGAAGACAAAGGGAAAAGAAGAAATATGAAAAAGCAAGGAGCGCGATGAGTCGAGAGAGTATGAGTAGATGAAGGATATTGGATGGGCCATTATTAAGCTGGTAGAGATGAAGCTATTAATAAGGTACATGAGGAGAAAATGAAACACCTATTTATAAACTTAAGTGTGGATACATTCAGTATCTCATTGTTTGGTGTTTACATCTACAACTCCTCATTCCACTACAATTAATGGAATTGAAAATAAGGGTAATGTCAACTCATACTTTTTTATTTTCTTTATCAAAAATAAAGGGATGAGTCGAAATGACATGGAATGATGATATTGAAGACAAAGGGAAAAGAAGAAATATGAAAAAGCAAGGAGTGGTGATGAGTCGAGAGAGTAAGGAGTGGGATGAGGGATATTGATGGGCCACATTACTGAAATGGGTAGAGATTAAGCTATTACAGGGTGTACATGAGAGAAATGAAACACTTACTTATAAACTTAAGTGTGATACATTCGGCATTCCCATTGTTTGGCAGGTTACATCTAACTCCCTCATTCCACTACAATTAATGAATTGAAAATACAATGTCAATCATACTTTTTTATTTTTTATCAAAAATAGTCCTATTTTTTATAAAATTAAACAATCGCAATTAAGATAGAAAATAATTTAAAATACATTTTTATTTTTTAATTAAAATAGACTATTGAAATTACATAGTAACAATTAAAAAATCTTTTCACTTCTTTGCTCCATGCTCTTCAAATAGAACATGTTTAAAAATTAAGGATTACAATTCTTTTTAAGTGAGGGCTCAATGTTGATACAAGAAGTCCATTTAACAAACACTACTTGTACATATGTTGTTTGTATATATATATATATACTAATCTCAAAGAAATATGGAAGAAAAGATAAAGTCATGTCATTCTTGGGCATCCGACATATGTTTAGTGCATGGGCCAAATCTGTCTAATTGCTATCAAATATTAAATTTAAATTTATTATCAACTCAACAACCTTCTAGTACAAAACCAACCAAAATAACTACCTATGCTTGACTCCTTTTAAAGTTATTGCCTAGCAGCAAGTCAACGATCTGATCTTATGTTTGCTTCTCGAAAATATAAAAAGAAAGAAAAAAATATATGTGTTAGGAAAATATGTTGGTATGATCTTAGGTAAATCAAGGCTACTTGTTTCACTCGCTTAACCAGGCTATAAGAGGGTGTAACAAGGATGCTGCAATTGTTGTCTTACAAGTTTTGTGCATCAAATTGTGTGACAAACTTTTCATATTCAATCAAATCCGATTTTGAAGTAAATATTCAGAATCATTAAGCAATATTCTATGGACAAATATGAAGACTAAAAGATAATATCGAGTAAATCAAATCTCAAGATTGATCACGTTTATAAGTTTTCTATGGAGGCAATTATCTATTATGATATTTATGGAATAAAATCTAGATAATAAAGGGATATTTGCAATATTAAGGAACCCACAATAAACACATGTTGGAGATCATCTTGCAAATCAAGAGGAATATTAAAAGATTACGAAGCACCAAAATTATTGTTCAAGTTTCACTAATAAAACATTCCAGGTCATGCATTGATAATCATAATTTATGGGGAGATAACCGTGAAACAACACAACAAATCGCTAAAATCAAAGAGGAAAATCTCTTGCTCTTTCCGCCATGCTCGCTTGATGTCTCTGGTTTGTTCTTAGAATCAATGCCATTACTTGAAGAAATATATTTAGCCTATCTTTGATTCCCAAAATTTTGAGGGAAAATTGCAAGAGAAAGAAAACATGAAGTAAAAGTAAAAGAAAATAAAATTTAAGAAAAAATAAATAAATTAAATCTCATATATTATTTTTTTATTTCTTTTTTATTTCAAATCAATTTTATTTATTTTAACTTATCAATATAATAGAAACATAATATCTTCAAATATCTTCAAAAAATTTACTAACAAATATCGCCACAAAAAGCGAAAGCACAAAAAAATGTTAGCGAATTACTCATGTTTGACTTGTTTAAATTAGTCTTTGCTCAATTTGATAAGTATTGTCATTCTTCTTAATAGAAAAACAAAATAATTTGTCCAATCACCCATTTTAAGTCTTTTCCTCAATTTTTTTTCAAAAAAGGTGTTTCTAAATTCAAATCATATTTAAAAATCTGTTACATAATTTACATGCATTTATGACTTTATAGAATGCATGGTTTTTTATCAGATTAATAACTCTCCAAATATGAAAATAACCAATAAATACTGTGTTTCGACCTATTTAAAGTCTTTGCTCAACTTGATATATTAATAATTTTTCTACAAGAAAAAAAAAAAAATCCTCCTAATTAATCTATTTTCAAGGCTTAACTTAATTCCAAACATCTTTAAAACTTTAATTTATGACTTCAATTACATGCACTTCAATTATGATACATCTTGTTCTATTAGGTAGAAAATTCATCATGTATTATCATGAAATCTTGACCAAGTATTCATATTATATTAGTCACCCATGTCAATATCCTATTCGATGTAGGTGAAGACATTTATTGAAGACCCGAGAAATTCCAATTTGGAAAGGGCAAAATCGCATCGACACAAATTCAATTTCGTTGCAATCCTAAATTTATTCTCTAGATCTCGATGACTAAACGGATTGCAATCGCTGGAATCGTTCGAATCTAGCCAGCACAAATTTCGAGAATTTTGTAGTCGGAGTTGACACGCTTTACTTGAGACATCGCGTTTGGGTGTCAGAAAAACAATTTTCATTCTGACGAAACAAGATATAACACGCACTTATGTGTGCCAAAAGTGGTATGAGAGAGAAATGATGAAATGGACGATCGAGATAGTGTCAATATCAATCTGAAATAGAGGGACATAATGTTATTTAAAAAGATTTAAATGATAATATACAAAATAGCCAATAGTGGCCTTCTTCCTTAAAACCAGTGCCAAAAACGTGAGATGCAATGGGAATTTACAAAGTGGGTTTTTTGCTTGGGAGATTTTTAGAGAGAGTACTTTCTAGATTCGCAACCTAATTACCTACTACTGACAAGAAAGAGAATTGCTCTACGCTAGAGGGCTTCGTGTAAAACAGGTTTAGGGAGTTTTCTCAACTCCAAGAGGTAGGGGTTTTCCTACTGGGTTTTCTTATTCTCTTTTAAATACTTTGTAAATGTTTGAGCTGAATGAGGCCGTGAGGGGTCAAGCATCCGCCTTAAAATTGGGACCGAATTGTTTGATTTATGGAACTAGTTTCATTCAGGGATCAGCCACTGATCGCTTGGGTGTCTAAGGTGTGATTCATGTCATGATTGTATTGTGGTTTGTATAAGGTCGGAAATGGTCATGGAAATGGTTCACAAAGTGAACCAATGAATTGATGGGCGATGGAACCAAACCCTGTGGTTTTATCGTTCAGAATAAAGGACACCTAAAATATATTTTTGTGTGAAAATTTGTTTGATCAAGTGATTCAAGTTGAATTGTCATGGTTTCATCATTAGCCCAAGTGAGCTAATTTTGATGTATGAATTGATTAATTACATGACATGATTGTGTGATTGATATTATGTGGATATGTGCAGGTGTTTAATATTATTTTGCATGTGATTGGGACTGTATCGGGATTGCATACATGCATTCGTATGCACCAGAACACCCTAGGACTATAGAGTGAGCATGAGATGAGTCTGTAGGAAAAATGGTTCGAGGGTAGTCTAAAAATATTAATTATCTGAGGGTAGTCCAAATTAAAAATATATCAACGCTTCTGAGCGGCCCACTGGAGGTTCATCGTATTCCATTAAACAAATAATATATCACCGCTTCTGAGCGACCAATTGATATATACTGGTTACCCGCGAGGGATTGTCTACAAACCAACAAACAATACCTCATAAGGAGGGCTTACGAAAGTGTGAGAGAGAGTCGGTGATGACTCCTGGGATCTCAGTCAGTCATGCAGACATTCAGTAGGACTGCTACTCATTTGAATGTATGTTTATTTTGGAACATCAGACCGCACTTAGCGGAGAGTAGCCCACTTGTAATATTCCACTCACTGAAAATAGCTCACCCCGTCGAGGATATTATTTTACAGTACTGTGAGCTGCTATGTAGGGGACGGCTCGCCCTAGAGACTGAGGATTGTGAAGAAAGCCTGGTGTGGCTTTGATGATGTATACATGTATTAGAACTCGTTAATTTTAATATATGTGTCAGACAAGAGTAAACATATTAACTCTCAGAATCTCATTGATATATGGGTACACATTGATGCATCGTTTACAGGGCCCAAGAGGCCATTTTTATCCATGTATGTATCATGTGATGGATATATTGCAATCATTTGAATTGTGTTTATACGTATTGTTGTGGTGCAGAGCTCCACAAAGGAGATCACTCGATTTTCTGAAGTGGCGCCAGGCAACCCACATCCACTTGTATTCCGCTGGTTGACGGTAGTCAACTGACCCTGCTTGGGGTGTCAGCATTTATAGATGGGCATCCATTCATTAAATTATATAGTACTAAATATCTTACAACATATAAAGAGGGTGACAATAATGTATTACAAGTGATCCAACTCATGAGGTGAGCATGATCAAAATATTAAATTGATTGTATACATATCAATTATATAGGAAATTTACTAAAAGATTAAATTTATACTATTATTTTGTAATGAAAAAAATCTTGACTAAATATTCACATAATTAGTGATCCTTGTGAACTAAGGCTAGTTTATGTTGATCAACTAAAAGAATCCAACAATAGATAGGCTTCACCTATTAAATTATAGTAAGAATATCTTATGAGAATTTTTCAAATGATTAAGGTATCCTAGATAACTTCTTTTGTTAGAAAAGTAAAATTTATATAAAAATTGCATTTATTTTAAGGTATTCATTGAAGTGAAGGTGAGTAACACGCTTTCATAGCAAATAAGATACCGTTGTATTTCCTAATAATAAATGTTCAATAGCTAAATAGATAAATGACAATTTAATCACTTCTAAGAAGCTAAGCTAATAGATATGACTTAATTTAATTTTTTTTTTTTGGAAAATACAACAGCGGAAAATTGTGTAATACTAAAAAAATCTTACTATTTAATGTTAAACTTTCAAAGGAATTTCTAAAATAAAGGTGTAAGTTCTTTTTTCAGATGTATAAGGGTCAGTTTCAAGAATGTAAGACATTGCTATGGTGTGAATTCTTTAATATCGAAATAAACAAAGTAATTGTCTATACTTGAGGATTTAAATCTTTATAAAATCCTGTCCCAGTCTTAACGCATTCATGACTTTTATGGTGTCAACTTTGAACAACAAAAAATGACTTAAATAATTGCCCTCACGTGAACTCCATTTTAAAGTTTTTGTTTACTTGAAATCATCTTAAAAATAAAAGCTGCCCCATATTAGCACTTTCTATTCAGACTTTGATAGGTGGTGTCAACTTTGAATAACAAAAAATGACTTAAATAATTGCCCTACCTAACCTATTTCAAAGTTTTTGTTGATTTGAAATCATCTTAAAAATAAAAAAGCTACTCCCAATTAGCACTCATTCATGGTTTTCATAGGTAGTGTCAATTTCATGCTCAACTCATTTTAAAGTTCGGGCTCGACAACTTACAAAAGTCTTAAAGAAGCTTGACATGTAGTTTCACATGCATCTATGACTTTGATAGGTGTGGTGTCAAAAAAGTCTTAAAGAAGCTTTCATAGTTTAGTTTCACACTATCTATAACTTTGTTAGTGGTGTCAACTTCATGCTTGACTCATTTTAAAGTTCTTGTCTAACACTAGAAACCTTCTTAGGTTTCTTTCAAAGAGTAAGGATCCGTTTGGTTCCTATTTTTGAAAACTGTTCTTAAAAACTATTTTTAAAAACACAAAACTAAAAATTGTTCTTATTATCTGAATTTATTGTTTTCTATGCCTCTTTGTTTTTTCAAAAAAAAATTGAAATCAAATGTATTCTCCTTGTTTTCTTTTTTCTTATTGTTTTTTTAGAATAGAAAACAGTTTTAAAAAACATGAATCAAACATGCCCTAAGTGATTAAATCCTTGTTTTGATACTATTTTAAATTATAAATTCTTTGAAAGTTGAAACTGTTTATAATGTATGAGTACCATACTACTAATTAACACTTTCACATGTAAACACAAGAGCAAGCCTATAAGGCCATAGCCAACAACGAAAAATTAACTTTAGGCTTTCACAATAATCAATTAGGGGAAACGAATATGCAAATCAAATAAAGGGCGAATCAAATAACTACCCAACTAAGGACCTAGTTGATGACTAATATTTGGTGCACACATAAAATATCAAGAAGATTCTAAGATATCTTATTTTTCAATTTTTTTATACCAAGCTATTATTGCCCAAATTAATTGAAAATAGATTTTTTTTTTAATAATTTATTCGGGTTACTAAGACAATTCATTTAAAATAAATACAAAATCAAGGTGATTTTTTAGACAATAGACTAGAATGATACCATTGGCACTCTATATCAAAGTAGACTTTTTTTTTTTTTTTTTTTTTTTTTTGTAGACTTAATTTTTAATTTCTATTTTTTATTTTACTTGTAATAGTTTTTTTCTTATTTCAAACATTTAGTAGCTTTTCCCAAAATTGAGTTGTGAAACTATTTTGGAAACATCATCGAGCGCACTCCCAAATTGGTTAAAGTACAGACGCAAATTCTGACATTCGACCTAGATAAGATCGAGCAAATGCTAAAGATACATGAGTGAAGCTTCATTAAAGAAACAAACTAATTATGTCGACTAAGAAATATTGATTGATATAGTTTTAACCTCAAAATCTGTGAATTTATTAGAAGAAGTAGAAAATTCGAGAGAAACTGGGGAAGGCTAAGACACGTATATAGAGGGATTGCCACAAAGATTTCTCTTGATCCGCGGAATGCTACTCTCCCCAAGGCCTTCGCTTTCGCCTCAACATTCCTTAACTGCTTATCAAGATGCCAGCTACTTCATCTACACTTATCACCATCTCCCAACGCAGAAACAAGAAGCGCAAGGACAACCTTTTCGCTTTCATCGCTTTCTTCTTCAGCCAGGGCCTCTTCTGATTCAATCCACGCTCTGGGGACTTACCTACCATGCGAAACCAAAGCCACAACCGAGTCGTAAACCATGTCGCTAATAGGATTCGATCTCCACAGTAATGAAATATGCTTCGACCATATCAATCGCCAACCGCTCATGGACACGAAAAGCCGGAACCTCAGATTCTTCATCCGCAAAGACCTCACACTCAAACATCTGCTTCAGCCTATGCTTCAATACACCAAAGGCACCACTGTAAGCAATAGTAATCCTCCGGGATATTTGTCATGGGATAGTCATGAGAAGACATGGAGATCATCAGCCATTATTCGATATGAACGCTTACCAAGAAACCACCGACGCCTTCCAATTTAATTTCTCGTGGGTCTTTTTCAAACAAATTTCTCTCGTGAGTTGAAATACATCTCAACCGACTGAAAGTTCTTTGGGGAAATAATTTTGTGTTGCTGTCAAAGAACCAAGTGGGATAAGATTCTCGTTTAGCTGAGAAAGATACGTAGGACCTCGCATGTCGAGGGAAGCAAGAATACCATTCACAGTAACTTTCGTTCATTGATGACGGTTTTTTGTCAACGCTCTACCCATTCCCGTGTATAACACATGCATTTTTCTTATCGAGCACCATATTTCAATACCGTTTGATAATCCACTAAGACCACTGACCGGGCCATATCACCACCGATGACCTACATCAAGTAAATTCTCACGCACTTCGTATGATATGTGGTTGACAACCGTAACAACATGCACCTTCGCGAAGGGGGAAGTATAGCCATGGGGATGTACGGGAGCTCAGATGGTAAGACTATCACCATTTGGCACGCCTAAAGCAAATGCAGGATTAGAACACGGCCCCTTTGAGAAATGGTTGAGCCGGATGACATTCGTGGAAGCGTCTCACATTTCGAGGCCGATGGAGTTGCACACCATAAGTGGATTCAATTATGCAAATATCGTAAGAATCGTGGGATTCAAGAGGACTAAGATGACGCATATTCTTCAATGGTGAATAGTCTCCGCAAATTACTTTAATCAAAGAAGATTAACCATAAACATGGCACCCAAGGACGGCCCACCGGTGGTAACACCAAAATCAGATACCATTTACTTCCAAAACCGGATGGAAATCAATAACCTGATGAATATTGATTTAATTATAGTTATGAACATTAAATGAGATAATAAAATTAAACAACATATCAAAGTCAATTGTTGTAAATGTTCAAACATTCTGCAACAGATCAGGATTATATGCAACCAATATTTTGGCATATGAGAAATACACACACCATATTGCTTTTTTTTTCAGAACAAGTTTTATATTTTTTATTAGATTGGTGTTATGTAACATGTTTGAAACTATAGTCGAATCAATAACATAATGCTGCGGGTGGAGCACCAAAAGATCAATATTAGAAGTATAGTCACCAAATCTTAATAGACCAATTTGCCATATTAGTATTATTTGCCAAACTCCCTATGTTGAAGACAAAACCCAATTAATCTCACGTAAGGTGAAGAACAAATTCACTGCATGAAGATTCAAAACAAGCATTACTTGCACCCTGTGACCTATGGATTCAAAATGTCTATGGTAGAAAGATTTGTTTAAGAATGAGTAGTAGATGTTTCGCAAAAGATTAATTTTCAAATAAGAGACCCGAGATAGAACATTATAGCAAACTGCAAATTTAAATAAACGGGATCTAAGTTAATCATGATACATGGACCATTTCGTGTCAAAAGGAAGTACAAGAGAAGGATGAGAAATCAAACAATGATATAGTGATCCTGTCAATTGCTCCAACCAATTTTCCATGGAATAAGGTAATTATTAAACTTTTAAAGATAACATTGACCAAAATTTAGAACCAGAAAATAAAAAGATTAAAAGACCCAAATCTAAGTCCCCTACAACCAATCAGGGAAACGGATGCATTTAGATTAGCTTCAAATCGGGCCGGACAATGAGAGAAATTAGAGGAAACTACATTAGTCTCTAAAAGGAGAATAAAACATACATCTAGAAACAAAAATCAACTCACCTCAATTTTATCCATGGAGCGACGAATGTCTTGTTCATCATACAACATATTCAAACTAAACTTTGCTCACTTCTTCATAATCGATAAAAGCAACGTGTAGATAGCCTTAAGGTGTGTCATAAAACTCGCCCTTTCAATGTGGTTCAATGAACAAATCAATATTTTAGCTAATTTATAGGCAAAGTAACGTGACAAATTTTAATTAAATAAGTGGCCTAATTTCTCCGTAGAAATATGGAAGGGATGCACAAGGATCCGCGTGAAAAGTCGACAGAAATGCAACACATTACAAGCAGGTGAAAGTGGAGAGCACATTCAAAAGAATAGAGGCAATTTTATATGAGAAAGTAGAGAGATAACCAAAAAGGAAAATCAAGACAAAGTTCTCAAAAGCCAAGATTGAAAAAGTTCATTGACAAGCATGCATGCATGATAATCACGAAATGATTGGGTAAGAGCATATGTTGCTACATACCACTAAGAGCAATCGCCGAGAGATAAGCATGTGATTACATAAACCCATTCACGGAGAAGAAAACAATGCTGAGGAAAGCAATGGGAACTTCACATAATCAAAGAAGGTGAACGACAGCTTTCTCTCCAAAGGAATCTTAGCAAGATAGGATTTGATTATCAGAAGTTTCGGGGCTCACAAGCACGAAAGTGTCGAAAGTGTGTATGGACACTTTATACAGAGATGCAAACGGGGCTTCTCCAAAGGAATTTCAGCTGATAGATTTGATTATTGTAGCCTCTCAGGCTCTCAAGTACGAAAGTACATGTTCGAGTGTGTGTATGACACACTTTACCGTAGATGCAGTCGGGGTAGGTCCATTAACCCGCATCCCCCAGAAGGCCGAAAGGAACTCTAATCATGAATGGTCTTTTCTACAGAGTGATCACCCAATCCAGCTACAGAATACTCTTATTACAATGCTTGCGATGGTAGATAACTTAACTCAGTGATGTGCTTTCAACCGCTTACAAGAGCATTCATTAGGGCATACGGTAATTCAAATGGAGAAAGTCAGGTTCAAGAAAATCTACTCAAAGCACAAAAGATTCAAGGCGACCGAAACCAAAGGATAGATTTAAATCATAGAAGCTATTTCATATGAAGGATAGGAATTTCCAAGAGTTTGTCTTGAGAAAAAGAAATATTGGAAATTTAATGAAGAAACCATTGAGAAGCAAGAGCTATCTGTAAGATGGTATAAAATTTAGTGTTATATGTAGTCTCATTCTATAAAGATATATTCATAAAGGTTCTAATAGCACAAGATATTGATAAGAGAAGATAATGATAAAAAAAAGATATTGGATAAGAGAAGATACGTATGAATATTTATATGCTTTAAAGTATTGTTGTTTTTGGTCATTTTTCGCAGACCATTCAGAACACCATTCCATTGTTTCAAAAAAAATTGCATAAAAATGACCATACCTAGGATTACAATATCAAAAACAATAATGATATTCTCTAAACTTCATTTCTCAATTCAGCAGATTACTAAGTTATAAAAACAAATAACATTACAATATTCAACAAGGAAAAAGAACATACTGTGTCACCAAAAGGACATCAATGGTTGAAGGATCAATCTCATCAAAGTATGGCAAAGCAGCCATGCCTGAGTATGTTGGATGAATTCCACACAAACTATCACCATGTAACATGAACAAAATAGAAACAAACAAATTAAAACCAAATGTTGAAAATGAAGTAAAAACTAGCAAACTAAAAAGAAAAGCACAATGCATTATGGTATACCAATATGGTTTTCCCTTTTATAGACATGCAGACATGTGAACGCACTAATTTCATTTCAGCTCCGAAGAGGGGGTAATAATCGCTGGTTCCTTCTTATTAACGAGGTATCTGATCTTTTCAAAGATTGTGGTGGCCCTGTTGAAGCCATTCTTCAGCCGAACAATGCTCTCACCCCTTCAATTAACACCTAAAAAAAGATTTAAAAATAATCGTCATCATAAAATAATACCCAAAACAAATATACATCTGCACATTTTGTCATGGCAACTCCAGCTTATTTTATGATTATCTAAGCCTTGAAAATAAAATTTGACTTTCAAGAAATGAATTTACGTTGAAATTTACATTTCCGTGAGAAAATCTTCACTCAAAATGACCTAGCTCCCGAATTGAAGCTTAAAATTCAAAATCCAACCAGAGAAAGCACGGTTTGTTTTACGAGAAAATTCAGAACTAATCAAACACAACAACTTACACAAGGGAGTGATGTGATCAATGTCGAGGTGGCGTATGTGATCCAAATTGGAATCTGAGGTAGATCAATGTTGAATATTTTTCCTAACCAAGAAAGCTAATTACAATCGACTAAGAAATATTGATTGATATAGAATTTTTAACTCAAATTCAGAATTATTCGTGAAGAAGTCGAAAATATAGAGAAAACCTGAGGGAAGGAGCTAAGACACAGATAGAGGATTGGCTTCACAAGATTTTTGATCCGTCGAATGCAACTCACGCTTCTCATCACTGCTGCCTTCGACATTCCCACTGCTATGAAGATGCGCCCATTACTCATCTACACCTATCACCCGCTTCCCATTCTCTCCAAACTTCGTTTCCAAACGTAGAAACAAGAAGTGCATGGGATAACCTTTTCGCTTGATGTTTTCGCTTGTGGCCTCTACCCATTCAACTATCACCTTGGGGGATCTCAATGTCGATGTTTAAAACCGCAGCCACAACAAAGTCAAGAACCATGTCGCTAATAGGATCCGATTCTCCGCAATGAAATATGCTTCTCTAACTCATACTTCATCACAACCGCTCATGGACACGAAAAGCCGGACTTCGATTCTTCATCCGCAATGACACCACACTCTTAACATTCGGTCACTTATGTTTCAATACACCAAAGGCACCATCGATAGTAATCCTCTAGAGAGATATTCTTTGTGATGGCTACTTGAGGAAAGACGTGGAGATCATCGGGTGCCATTATCGATAAGTGAGCGGCTTTACCGTGTATTTGTGATTTCACGACCGGGAGTGTTTCAGCATGCAAAACACTCCCAATGGTTTTTTCTTAATTTTATCAGAGTAAATACATCTCCAATAGGTATTCTTTGAGAATAATTTTGGTGTTGCGGGTCGATAAATAAGTTGATAAGCCTGTTTGAGGCTTACGTCCTCATTGGCCTCTCCATGGACAAGAATGATGTTAGGTGGCATGAGCTCCTTCAGGAACATACTTGTCTGTGCAAAATCAGCATGAGCGAGAAAGATATGTAGTGGACCTGCATGTTGAGGGGAGCAGTAAGACCATTCATTAGAGTAACTTCCTTGGGTTCATTGATGATGGTTTTGCAGCGTTCCTTCGACATACCCGGGTATAACATGCATTTTCTTATCGAGCACCACGTTTCAAATAGTTGTCTTGACAATCCACTGCGAAGACAAATTCGGACTCGCCATCACCGGAGCTCGTTTCATCGTTAAAAAATTCTCAATGCTTTCTTCAAAGTAGATATGCCTTGGAAGTCTCAAAGTTCGAATTTGCAAATTGATTGCACGAATCCTCTCTGCATTCCATGGGGTTGATGTATGTCTACGGTAAGCAGCCATGCACCTTTTTGCAAGGGAAGCATAATATATGGGTATATTATGGGCTGGGGATGGATTTAGACCCGATGCTAAGCCCGGGGGTTAAACCACGACCGCTGAAAAATGGTTGATGGATGACATCGTGGCGCTTTTCTCACATGTCGAAAGTTGATGGAGTTGCACATAAGTGATTCAATTATACAAATATCGGGAGAGCTGCCGGGATCTCGGCGGCCGCGAAGATATCGATCTAATACTGCGAGAATAGTCTCTCAGTGTAAAGTACTCGAACACCAGCCAATGCTCGACCACTTATGGCAGCTCCAAGGGCGTGCCCGAATTTGTATAACACCAAAATCGTATACCATTTACTTCTACAAAGTCTGATGAAATCAATAACTTTTTGCGGAAGATTAGTTTATTACTCTTATTTACGAACGTAAATGAGATAATCAAATTAAGCAACACATCTAAAGTCAGTGTTGTAAATGTCTAAGCGATTTTTAAAAAGCAGGATTATATGCAACAATATTTTTGGCATAGCAAATACCATATTGCTTCCTTTTTTTTCAGAATAGGACATATTTTATTAGATTGTGGTGTTGCATACTTATATCATTTCAAATATGTCCCAACAATAACATAATGCGTGTGAGTGTTTAAAAAAATCAACAATATTAGAGAGGCTGTAGTCAATTAAATCTTAATAATTTAAAATTAGCATATATATTAGTATTATTTGCAAAAACACTCCCTGATTTGAGACCAAAAATACCCAATTAATCTCATAGAAGGTGAAGAGCAAATTCTGAGATGAAGATCTAAACGTTAATATAACTTTGCACTCGAGATTAGAATCTATGATTCGAGGTAAGAGTGTCTATGGTGATAGAAAGATTTAAGGATTTAAGAATGGTGGTAGATGTTTTGCGGTATTAATTAGAATAAGGGCAGGGATAGAACATTAGAAAGCAAATTTAAATAAACGAGATCTAATCTAATCAAGTATTAAGAGAAGGATGAAATCAAAGCATTTCTAAATATGTGTTGATACGTTCATTTGTTCCCAGTCAATTCTATGGAATAAGGTGTATAGTGTTTAAAGATAACATTGACCCAAGAATTTAGAACCAGAAAATAAAAAGATTAAAGACCCAAATCTAAGTCATACGACTGATCGGGGAAATAGATCGTTTAGATTACTTCAAAATCGGGGTTAGGACAGTGGAGGAGATTAAGGAAAACTGTACTAACAATCTCTCTAAGGGGAGAATGAAATATACAAACAAAATCAACTCACCTCAATTTTATCCATGTGACGAAGAATGTCTTGTTCGTAAATACAGGCATATCTTCATGAAACTTTAACTCACTTTGCATGTCAGGAATAATAACTTGTAGATAGCCTTTGTTGTATGTGTCATAAAAACTATACTGATGTGTAATCTATGAACAAATTCAAATATTTTAACAATTTATAGGCAAAAGTAATAGCATAAATTTTAATTAAATAAATGGCGACCTTCTCGGGAAATATGTATGGAGGATGCGGCATGATCCAGTGAGGCGCCTGAGAAATGCAACACCTTACAATGCGAGTAAAGTGGAGGCAAATCTACGAGGGCAATTTTACATGAGAAAGTAGAGTAGATAACCAAGAAAGCAGAGATGAAAGTTCGTGTTTCAAGATTGACAAAAGGGTTCATTGACAAGACAAGACATGAAAATCACTGAATGAAATGATCATTAATGGCATATGTTGCTACATACACATTAAGAGCAACTAGCGAGAGATATGTATGAGATTAACATAAACACATTCACCGAGAAAGAAAAGAAGCAATGCTGAGGAAGCAATAGAACCAATATAATCAAGAAGGTGAATGATTGGGACCTCCGAAAGGATTTAGCGAGATAGATTTGATTAATGTAGCCTCTCGGGCTCACAAGTACGAAAGTACATGTTCGAGTGTGTATGGACACTTTATATAGAGATGCAAAGGGGGCTTCTCCAAAGGAATTTCAGCTGATAGATTTGATTATTGTAGCCTCTCAGGCTCTCAAGTACGAAAGTACATGTTCAAGTGTGTGTATGGACACTTTATACGAGAATGCAAAGGGAGTAGGTCCATTAACTTTGCATCTAGAAGGCCCAGAGAAAAGGAACACTCTAATCATGAATGGTCTTTTCTATAGTGATCACTCAATCCAGCTCTGAAGAATACTCTTATTACAATGCTTATGATGGTAGATAACTAACTAGTGATGTGTTTCCAACCATTTCCAAGAGCATTCATCAGCCCATCTTGATCGGAATTCAAATGGAGCAAAGTTGGCTCGAAAAATCTTCTCAGGCAGGAATGGAAACCGGTGATAGATTTCAACTATAGGAAGCTATTTCATATGAAGGAATTTCAAGGATTTATTCCTTGAGGAAAAGAAGCTCATTGGAAATTTAATGAAGAAACCATTGAGAAACGAGAGCCATTCAAAGATGGCATAAAATTTGGGTGTTATATGTAGTCATTCATAAAAGATATGCAGTGCTCTAATAGCACAAGATATTGATAAGAGAAGATCTGAGATGAATATTTATAATGCTTTAGCAATAGTTGTTTAAGTCATTTTTCTTAGGAGACCATTCGAGACAATTCATTTCCATTGTTTCAAAAAAATTGCGAGAAAATGACCATTACTAGGATTACAATATGAAAAACAATAATAATATTCTCTAAGCTTCATTTCTCAAATGTCGGCCAGTTGAAGGATCAATCCTCATCAAAGTATGGCAAGCGACCATGCACGAGCATCTTTGGATGAATTCCACCCAGGTCAGTATCACCATAGAACATGAACAAAATAGAAACAAACAAATTAAAAACGAATATTTGAAAATGGAAGTAAAACTAGCAACGAAATAAAGCTTCTGATACATTATGGTATACCAATATGGTTTCCCACTTATAGGACATGTAGACACGAGGCATCCCACTTCATTCCGGCTCTAGAGGATTAATAATCAGTTGGTCTCCTTCTCTTGTTAGCAATTATCTGATCTTTTCAAAGATTGTGGTGGCCACCCATTGAAGCTAGTTCTTGATAGAACAATGCTCGACCCCTTGATTAACACACAAAAAAAGATTTAAAAAATAATCACCTTCATCATAAAATAATACCCAAAAACAAATACATTCAGAGACATTTTGTCGACAGCTCACATTATTTTGATGATTATACAAGCAGGAAAAATAAATTTTTTGACTTTCAGCAAAATGACTCTGTACAGGTTGAAATTTACATTTCCGTGAGAAAATCTTCACTCGAAATGACCTAGCTCCCGAATTGAAGCTCAAAATTCAAAATCCAACCAGAGAAGTTCGTTTTACGAGAAAATTCAGAACCAAAAATTTAAATCTTCAAGCTCCCAGCTCTCATCCCTTTAGAAACAACATAAAAGCGCGAGATTCAATTTCTTCATTTCCCACTCTCTTCTCCTCACTTTTCTCACTAATCAAACACAACAACCTTACATACAAGGAGAAGGAAGAGAAAGTGAGCAAAGAAACCCACACAAACTATAAAAGATCGTAGTATGGATGCAATTGAGATTTTCAACTCCATTCCACGAGGTGTGTCGAGACAAGGAAAGAAAAACAAAACCCAGGAACAAAGAGAAAATCGTAAAAGCCGAGAGGGTTAGGAAACTTACAGGTGTCTGATGATTTGAATGACTTGAATCTGCGGAGAGGAAGAGAGTGAGCTAAACCCTAATTTTAGAGACAGAAAAATTATTTTTAATTTTTAAAAATAAAAATAAAATAAAACAACACAGTCAGGCAGCGCTAATTATAAATCGCTATGCGTCAATCTATCTTAAATTTTTTTATATTTAAATATAATTATCACTAAATACATTTTCGAGTTCTGAATAAGAATAATTTTAACAATTTTGAATGGTATTTTTTTTCCTTCACTTTTTTCCTTTTACTTATTTTTTCTTACGCCCTTAAAATTTATAAGAATAAAAATATCATAAAAACAATGAATATGGTAGAAAATAGTGTATAAAGTAGACTCCTAAAAAAAAAAAATGGTGTTAATTTTTTGCCTTCGCTACATTAATTACAATGTAGTAAGCATCCGCATTGGAATTCAAGCTCAGATATGCCTTTATTTAAATGTTGAAATTGTTTGAGTTAGAGTATGATGGTAGTGTTAAAATCTTTAATATTTTAATATGATGATTCCAAAAGGGAAAGTGAATTGAGAAAAATAAAAATTACATATTTGAATAAATAAAATGTAAATTTTTAAGGTTTTTAAGGAATTAAAAAAAAATTATTATTATGTGTTTATTAAGATTGCTAATTTAGTATATAAGTGTAGTAATACCAACAAATATTATTCTTCACTTAATTTAACTTTTTTAAAGGCATCAAATTGACAACTTATCAACATCATGCAATACTTTCTCAAGCATTAAAGAAAATGAAAGTGAGAAGTTTCTCGAAACTTTTATTTCCCAAATATCATGGAAACTTGATATTAACATTGTACCATCATCAGAAAATGTTTTCTACTTGGAACTTATTTTCCATACAAACAAACAAACATACATACATACAAGCAGTAGTACATACGAGGAAGCAGAGGTGTCTTCTTCTCATTCTGAATTCTCGATTCCTAGCGCATTTGTTCTTGGTGGTATTATTATCATCTTGCTCTGCATTTCACCTCGGCTAATCGATTATGCTTTCATAATTTTGTTCCTCGTCACGGACTTTCATGATAAACCATTACTCAATTTTGAAGGTTTGATGAGATAGTTATGTGGTTAGAGCATCAGGAAGATTAGTTGATGATCCAAGAACTTTACCACTGGAGTGAAGCATTCGTGACGGGCTTTGTGTTCTTGGCGCATATATCTTGCCCAGGTTAGTTTGGCAATGCATTCACTTTTCTCATACATTCTAGAGTCTACAGTTGGCAAAAACAATCCTCGAGAAGCAGCCAGTGCTCGGCCAGGTGACATCCTATAGCCATATACTGTATCAAATTCTGAAGATGAATATTGAGATATGAATGCAAATGTTTTGAAACAATATGAAACCAAAAAAAAAAAAGTTGATATGAAAGCAACCTGGCTGCGGGGATGAGTCTTCTTCCACGACCATGTATATGTTGGTGATGGCGCCATAGCAATCTCGGTATCCTTGAGCCATCCAAGGATCTCACGGTTAATATTGGCGGATCTCATGGGACATATTCATCATCAATTGTCATCCCTTTGGCATGGACATAAATCATGTCTAGCGGTACTTGAGCTAATCCACATAATGAAGAAGAGAAAAAGAAAAGCAGACTCAGAAGGTAGACATAATGGTAGAACATATATAACCTCGGATTTGCAACTATAATGGAACAAATGATTCTCGAGTTGATATGTCTACATGATAAATGCACCATCGGGAGCGAGAATAAATTCCTTTTTCCATCAGTATTACTCAAAAGCTTATGAAAATATGATCTAAGCAACCGAAGATGGGAAAAATAAAGGGTGGACTATGAAAGGCTAGCTCAGGTGTAAATTCAAGATAGAGGCATGATATTGAATGAGCACTGCAATTAAAGAATAATTTTCTCATGTTTGGCTTTATCATGAAAATACTAGAGAAAATCAAATATGATGAAAATTAATCAGCGAATTATACCTTCTCAAAGCTATTTAATCGTATGTATAGAATTAAAGTGTAGGTAAAGTGAGCTTAGTAGCTTACAAAAATGAATTTATTGACCTTAATATTTTTTTCTTTTGCTTCTTTCCTTAAAACCAAACCTAGCCCAAACAAATATGTAGAGGGAAAGGCCAATATTACACATAGAACAACAAATTACTATGAAATTATAGGTTGAGCCAGTTGTTAATTTCCCGCTCAATCTTTTTTCCTTCTATTTATGATTAAGTATGAAATATGGAGCATTATACTTCAACCACAATGATATAATTCAAATTGGGTGGCCCTAATTAGATATTCAAATAATCCACATTAGGTGATACGTATCGCGAGACTGCTATTAATAACTGCCCGATAAGTTGGTACATCATACTCATTGTTTTGTCCTGCAGTCATTCAAATTTGATAGCTTTAAGGATCAAAATAGTGTTTCTCGTTTAAAAATTTAGTATTGGTGAGCTAGAGATAATATTGAAAATATAGAGAAAAATATGTGAAAGTGATAGAAAGCCATATAGTCCTAAGCGCTTTACGAGGAGTCTCATCGATGAGGAAAAAATGAATAGAAAATCATTTTGAGTCTAGCTATTAGGAGTGCAATAATATTTGCAAAGAAAACAAAATATTATTAACCAATTAAATTTTTTTTACATGGCTATATTTATAGGCTCACATCTCTAAGAAAAATTGAAGTATATTAGGACACTAATGACCTATTATGCTCTAATTCTAATTTGGTGGTTTCTAACTACTAAATCTTAATTTGATTCGACTACTAAGCTAATTTGACTCAAACTATTAATCCCTAATTCAACTCTGATTTAAACTAACGAAATTCCCTACCCTTAATGAATACGTTAAAGATTCATCTGTATATGTAAGATTATACTCCTTAATAACAATCATAAAAATGAAAACAATATTTGAATATTTAAACGATGTTGAAAACACGATTAGAGTCCTTCACCTATAATTCAACCATAGATAAGCGCCCAGTCCTTCTCACTCATGTTGCTTGTTGCCAAAAGTTACCAAGGTCCTTGACTCACCTTGTTGTTGTGACACCATGAATATGAATAGAAATCACTTTATTGAATTGTTTTTCACGGACCTTATTAGCTTATGGTTGAACTGACTTAGATCCCACCTATATATTCTCTTGATGATAGACTCATTTACAGGTTCCATTTTCTTCTATTTACTTGTTCTATCTTTGTTGGATAAACTTATTTTCAAACAATTGTTTCTTAACAGTCAACATTATGTACCATAAGGCATAACCGTTACAGCTTATCTGATCAAATTTTCCATGTAGTATGAAAGGCTATACAGTGTCTAAATACTTAATTTGCTTCTACAGTTCATTCATTATGTCACCCAACAAGATGGAGAAATCCTCCTTGATCTTCCTCTATGGATAATTAATTAATCTGTGATAACAAAACCATCACTTTACGTATTTTATAAGCGATAAAAAATTTCACGAGTCTCATCCTTACTTGAAGCACATGAAGCTCTGAGTATCCTATCGATAGTTATAACTTAGAGTTAACTCCTTTATTAACATCAATTAAAACAATATAATCGGCTTTACAAACTGTGATGTCTCTGAATATACTGATAACTACGTGATGATCAATACAAAAAGTAAAGAGATGATATTGAGGATTCATTTGTACGTCCTCGACATTTGTCATACTTCTTACGGACTCATTATACATTGCCTTTGATCATATTTGCTCCAGCCTCTCTCTCTTACGCAACCCGGTACATTAATTCCTTAGAAATCCCTTATGCATCCTCAATGTCAATAAGCACTACATGGAAATCTTTCTTATTGTTCAATTTCTCTTTAATTTATCCAAGAAAGTAAGCTTCATAGTATATTTCCTTAGGGAAACACTCAGTACAAACTTTGATCTTTGCGTTACTGCACTTAAAAGTTGCTTAAATCCTCAATCAAATTTCCATAACATAACTTGTAAAGCTTAACATCATGATAATTTGTGGAGCTTTATATTCGACCTTCTTTCTGCATATTATGTTTACAAAAGTGCTTTTCATCCTTTTGTCTTCATGATCAGGGTCTTGTTAAACAATTAGTCACATACAAGCACCTTTTCTGAAAAGAAAAATCCATGTTCTCTGACCTTCCATATTATCATCTCCCACGATTTAGACTTCCTATCTCATGTCACTAGCTAACTCCCAAGCCTAAACTAAAAAATTCTATGATGCACTTCTAATGCAATTGAATGAGTGCAAGCTCATCTTCCTACGCATCTTTACTATTGCAGCCACTTGAATAGAACTCACTCTTAAAGCTATTTATCGACGGAGGGAACCAGTGGTTATAAACCTGAGCCAAAAAATTAAGTAACTTAGCAATGCGGGATTCAGAATGAGTCATAACAATTCATCCCTCTTTCAAAGCCCAAGCGTCCACGAGAAGTTGGTGACCCTTGAACCCACGGGTATAAGCCACTCCCACAACCATAGTGACTACGGACCCCACAGGTATGACCCTCCAGATTTCGAGACGGGGTCATCCCGAATGAACCACTCTAATACCATTACAACCACTCAGTAGAGCTCACCCACTTAAAAGCTAGTTATCCAGGGAGGGCCCAAGTGGTTGTAAACCCACAAATCAAGCGTGCAAGCGATTTGGGACTCATAATGAGTCCTGCTTGCTTTCATACCTATCTTACCATAAATCATCACAGGAGCCACCAATTTTACTTCAATTCTTATTTTTGTAGCCTTCTTCAAGATAGTGAATAATTTTCTTAACTTCCATCTTATCTGATGCTACATTCTTTTCTTAACATTTTCCTACTGAAAAATCTTCCATTCCACCAACAATTTTACCTAAACCTCACCACTTTGCAATCTCTTGGAAAAACTGTCTATGCATTCCCTAAGCCATGAAACTTTACCTTTATCTTAAGTTTTAGATTCCCGTGTTATATTTTATGAATTAAATGTTCGAGGGGATTCTTTATCCATAAAAGCATTTCAACATTCATATTGAGTTCATCTAATCCCTCTTGATGAAGATTTTACTCGGAGGGTAAACAAGTTTTAAGATTATGTAGAAGTTTGTATAAAAAAAAAATATAAAAATAAAAGGATGTTTTTCCTTGTTACATTTGGATTGAAGGCTTACAGATGTCTTACCCTTAGACATAACAACTTACAGGACTAAGTAAAATCGGCTAATAATGTAGGTGAATGATCCACAAAATGACAAATGAAAAAACAAGAAATGCAGTCATGCAAGTTAGAAAAATATCAGCCCATCCTCGAATCTTGGAGGTAAGAAGATAACTACAATACATGAGAAAAGGATGTTTGTTTAACCCTGCAGGCTGCTTGCGGCCTTGCACTTGGAACACTTTAAGCCACATAGGGTATCCACTTATATAGACACGAAATGTTCATATGCCATGATTACCTTTCTGAATTGTAGACAGTTCCATAGAATAAATTATCTTTTGCTCACACAAATAGAATGTAGAATTAGAAAACATAGAAGAGAATGAACTCTTTAAGCATGAATTAGAAACAAAAAGATTTGAAGGAAATTTTGAATAAGCATCTATTGACTTGGAGAGAGTGTAGAATACACCTAATTGTATAATCCATGCGAAAATAGAAGAAGCAAGGAAGAAAAGAAAGGAAATATTATTTACATGTGCAAAATGTAAAATTTTTATGGTAAAATAAATAGCAACCCAAAAATCAATTTGGAAAAGAAAAACCAGCTCAAATAAATCTTCATGCACATAGTTTTAAAGAATGAGGCACACTGACACAAAGCCTCATAGGGCTTAAACGTAAGCACGGCACAAGGCGCGTTTAGTGAAGTGAAATGTGACCTCGGATGCACATTATTTTTATAAAATATGATTCAAATCCTAATTGGATTAAAAAAAATTAGCATTCCCTAACATTTAAAGAAACATTATTATAAAGGTAAAGAGAAATTATATGAATATTAATATATATAATTAGAAATATCAGCGTAAAGTGTTCAAAAGGAAATTAAAGTCTGAAATTCGCCTTTTAAAAGCTGTGTTAAATGCATTCAGGTATTATCATGTAGATAAGATTTTCATGTATCTCTACTTTCGAAACGATGTGAGAAGAAATTTCATCAGCTTATCATGTTAGGTTGTCCATTATTACTTTTACCAAGCTAATAACTTCCACAAAATTTAGGATCATACCCACTCGTGGAGAGGCGGATGTCTCGAACCATGAATTACAAATAAATGACCCATGATGCATATGGGGCTGGCCATCTCAAATGCAGCCCGTACTCCTACGTGAAGAGATAGAGATGAGCCGTAAACATAGATGTATGATTAGGAAGCCAGAACAAACAAGAAACTTGAGTGAGACAAAATTGAAGTTTACAGCAACGAAGCTCTAATATCTTGTTAAGATTAATTTGACCCAAAATTGAAGCCCACAATGCATATCAAGCTAACATGAGTTATATTAGCAAGTAGACAGATACTTGAATTATTCTTTAGCGACTTCAAACGGTAAAATAGATAACATTGTGAAATAAATATCAAGATAATAAAATCACCTTCATGTTTTTTACTCGAGTTTTAAATTTGGTGTGCAAGATGTCTTAGTTGTCTGCGACAAGCTGCGTGAGCAGTGGAATTAGCGAGGATGATGATGAGTAGGCAATCTATCCTTACAAACACACAATTTTTGTATGATGGCCGGTAATATGCGAGGATCAATACCGGTTCTCTATGTAAACGAAGTGTTGCGCCGATCTTATAGCTTTCACATAAGCAGCATTTATGCTCTTATCTATTTTCATATTCTTTCCACAAACAAGATTCTGCAAGCAAAGGGGGTGATAGAAAAGCCATTTTACTAGTATAAAGTCAACTAACATAAGCTTTGATTAGAGTGTTTGAGTGGATCTGAGGAACTCACGGATTAAAGATTGCACATAAGCGTAGTCTAACACGTGCCTCAACATCCTAAACAAGCTTTGGGAATCCCCTCACATATCTGAATCAATTGACCCGAAATACCCTAGTGAAGTAGAAATATCCCAGTCACGTAGTCCTTTTTGTTTTTCCATCTCTAAATACGTAATATGAGTAAGTAATTGATCTTCAAAATAACCTGGTATTTTTGTACCTGCACATGTCAATTCTCTGGATCATCTTCAGTAGTAACGCGGAAAGCATGATCACCAGTAGGACTTGGGGAGGGAGTGATTATCCATGAAATGCGGTCTAGCTTTATCAAAGCATCTTCATGCCAATGTGTGACCTTTTTAAGCCTGAAATCACGACATTTTGCTTCTTTTCTCCATCTTTGTTAGAAGTTCGTCATTGTATTATATGCAGTAGGACCCTCAACTTTAAAGTGTAAATCATGCCATGGTTGCCTTCCGACCACGAAGACGCAGTACATATTACGGGAACACAAGCTGTCGAAACAATGTATTGGAATATAATTTCCTTTAATGCGTGCTCTGAACACCTTTCATCAGAGCTAAGACATGAAAGAAAGCCGAAGTAACATTTAGAGGGGATACATGATGGAGCAGTCGGTAGCGACAAAAGATATATCGGTAACACATTACACATTACAATCTGGTTTCCTATAAGCAGAAGGAAGCTATGAAATAAAGCATCCAAAAAAGTGCTATTAGTCGTCAGTTTGAAATAAGTGATGGCATAAATGCATGCCTTGCATACGTATTTGCGTTCATTGATTATCAAATTGAATAATTATTTGAAACTCATCGAGTTGAATCAACTAGAGGATTCCATTTACTTAAGGTAGTCTTGTTCCCAATTACAATCTTTCATAAAAACTCATAAATGCTTCTCGAACTTACATTACAACTTTTGAATGAATTACAACTATAGGTCTTTGTATGTAGGTTTTTCAACGTTCCAAAACTACAATACGATAAATGACTTCTAAACATCATTCATAGTGATGTTCGGGCCCCATCTACATCTTATCTTGGTTTAAATGATTTGTGAGGTTTATCCATGATTGCACACGTACCACATGGATTTACTTGCTAGACAAAATCTAAAGCTACCCTCCCATCCAAAAATTTTCATAAAATGATTGCAACTCATTTTCAAACAAAAATACAAGTTTTCAGAGTTGATAATGGAAAAGAGTATTCCAATTCAATTTTACTGACTTATATTCTTGAAAATGGCAACATATATTTTTCTTTGTGCAATAACAGACCTTACCAAAAGAAAAAATTAACATCTTTTAGAAACGGGAAGAGCTCTAATGTTCACAAAAAAACATCCAAAAAGTCCATTTGAACCACGCCGATATTATAACAACCACACATTTGATCGAGTAGCCTTAAGATTCTAGATATAAAAACTCCAATCGATATCTTTGAAGAAATTTATGGTGCACTGGATCTTCTCTACTAAAAATATTTGAGTATGTTGCTTATGTTCATGTACAAAGTAAAGATAAGTCCAAAATTGTATCTAAGAGCTCTTATGCGTATGTTCTTTGATTATTCTCCAACTCATAAAGGTTTGAGTATTTTCACCCTCCAATCCGAAAAAAAATATATCACGGTAGGTGTTAAATCTTTTGAGAACCTTCCATTTTTTGTCGGACAACTCTTTGAGGGGAGAATTCAAGAGTTAAAGATTTGACATCATTTGTATCCTAACCTAGTCCAATTTACTCTACTATAAATAATCTCATCAATGACCCTAAAATTGAGCCTATAACTCATAGAATGATGTTGGTAACAAAATGAATGAAGTTGTTAGTTTCTATAAACTCCTTGGTATACTCGAAGAAGAAGGGAGAATGTGATAAATCCTATGATGAAGGACAACCAAAGGATGGTTGCCTATACTCAAATGGGTGAGTCAGGGATTCTATTTGTATGATGTAAAGAGGAACAAGGAATAAAGTTCTCTTGAAAAAAATTAAATTAAAAGAAAAAAAGAGAAAAAAGAAGATACAACAAAAAAGAGACGAAAACCTTAGTCTACCAAGGCCTTCTACATAGCGGTGGAGCTAGGACATGACTTCAATTTTGGAGAAGGCTTAGGATTATTCTTCCCTCTCTTTTAATCTACCAAGTATTTCTTCCCATTTCCTCTTAAATCTTTGTTTTAAGCATGAAAAGACACTTAGGATCTGCCGGATGAAGGGTTGTAAAGCGATTTTTATAAAAAAAAATTTGAGTGAGATTTACTAGCTATGATTTGAAAATACAAGCATTAGCTTTAGTGTAATGGTTAAGCTTTGCTTTCAGGGCATCCTTAGTTACAAGTTTCAATCCCTTGATTTGTTTGGACATAGGAAATTTTTATTTTACAATTTTAGGGGCTTATGCTAACTCATCTTCCTTCTACAAAGTCTCATCATTGAGTGTAACATATGCAATAATTAAAAAAACTAGTACTATTAATATCAATTCAGTTTTTGATTTATATTGATTAACTTTATTTATAGTTCTCTAAGAAATTAAATTCTTCAGGATTCCAATGATCTTTTTATGATTCTAATTCTAATTATGTTATAATCTAATCGGCTAATCCTAATCTAACTCCAAATAGTGATCCTACTTTAATGCCAACTCATACTAACTCTAATTTAGTTCCAACTAATATTAATTCCAATTAAAGTTTATCCATATCTTTTCTTTCCTTTCTTGAATATAATTTACTATATTTCCCCTAATCATCCTACCTTTTTCTATTGTCAATTCCCATCTCCAAGAAGGTATTATTTTCAATCCCTTCATCTCAATCAAATTCTTTAATAAAATCTATACTTGGATCCTCCCATTGCCAATAGGAACGATTATTTGAAGCCACTTTTCATCCTAGCCTACTTTGTCTCTACTTAGTCGTATTGGCACTTTATTTGCTTTGTCATAAATAATAATAATAATAATAAATAAAAAAATCAGCCTGAAAATGTACAAGAAACTCTAGAAATCTAAATATGGAAACATTGTGTTTGTGGAAATGAGGGCACTCCATAAGAGTGAAAGATGGGAAGTGGACGGTTGCCTAGTGGAAAGAAACCCCGTGGGATGCAAATGGGTTTGAGAATCCCATATAAAACCAATAGCTCTATTGAGATGCAAAGATGAGATTAGTAGCTAAGGAAAAACTCAAATTTTCGGTAATGGTTATCAATTTGCTCCAATGACTAAGATGAATTCAATTACAATCCTTTTATCTCTACCGTAATTTTGATTAGGAACTTATTCTATTCGATATTAAAAAATTCCCCTTTTTTCATGGGAAGTTAGAGGAGGAAGTGTATATGGTTACTCGTAGGGAAATCAACAAGAAGAAGTGTGTGCAATCTAAAGAAAATCATTTATGGTCCCCTAGGGCTTAGTTTAAGCCATTTACTAGTCATTAAAGAATATGGCTTTCGAGGAAAACCAAGGAGACCCGCGCTACTATATTTCAAATACACACCATTCATGAAAATGAACATTCCCATTATGCATGTAGCGATATAATTGTTGCGGGTTTACAATTTTAAGGAAATTCAAGTTTAAAGATACACTTGATAGAAAGAATTTGAGATAAGGTGTAGGGACCACAGAGATATTTTCTTAGCATGGAAGCGAGAACCAAGCATTGCATATTTGTTTGCAAAGAAAACATGTATTTAATCTCATGAAATAAACTAAGATAACAAGATGCAAACTTGATGTTACACTTCACAGATCGACCTAAGCAGGGAGCGGAGATTAGGGAGATTCAATAGACGGGTGGGCATCAAAGACATGTAGAGGCTTATTTCCAAACTCGGTAGACATAGCCTATACTATAATTATTGTCATTGACTTAAGCACTACGGACTAAAGTTTTATCTCAGGCAGTTGAAAGGATTCTTAAGCTACCTTAAAGCCACACGCAAGTAAGGGTCTTTTCTTTTTCTTTTCTTTTTTTTTTTCGAAGAACGGCCAGGTCTTCTAATGGAAGTTTATATGGTCTGGATTTGGGGTGATTCGGTCGATGGCCAGAAAGATCAACTATAGGTTATGGTGCTATAGTTTGGAACATCAATGTAATTAAGTAGCAGCAGCAAGGGTATGGTTGGTACAAAAAGTAAGCTTGTCGGGAGTATTTTGGAACCAAAAAAGTTAATATGCAAAATCAAAAGTCGGGCATTTGTGCACCTTATCTCCTTTATTCTTAAAAATATTTTAAATAAAATTTTGTGCGTATGTAAATATTTTAGTTTTAATTATTTCTCATATCTATATAATCATTCTTTAAAACAATTAATAGTAAGGGTAAAAAATTAAAAAAATAAATCAAAAAATTATCTAAAAATACATTATTTTATACATTCTTTCCTTTTCCTCCCTTACATTTTCTTTCCTCCACTTCTATTTTTTCCACGTTATATTACAACGTTGTACTATTCTATTCTTACAGGACTCGGAAAGCTTGACATCTCGTCACCTATTCTTACAAGTACCCAGACACCTGTTTACCCTTTCCCATTACTACACAGAGACAAGCCTCAAGGGCCTTAGAATGCAATTATTATATAAATATTTAAGTAGACGTTAATTTATGATGGAATCCAACTCATCCATCGAAATTGATCCACGAAAGATAGCAATTCTCCCATGAAGCACCTTGAAGAGTGCTCAGTTGCCAAGTAATCTCCCCCCTGAATTGGAACTCAAAGGAAGGAAGTGGCTTCTGACTATTGTAAGAGGTTGTTTCAGCCTTGTGTTTTAAGGTTTAATGGTGAGAAGAAGACATGGGATTTTTATGAGACGTGTGGAAGAGGGTGTATAGCTATGCCATGGATTCGAAGGTGTTGGTTTCGGGGTCACAAAGGTGCTGGTTTGCAGTGGATTCGAAGATTTTTGAATGTTCAGTGGAGGTGGTCGGTAGCAGACTCCAAGGAGTTATCCTGGAAAGAAGCAGAGGCTACTCCTCTTGGATTAGGCTTGGCTTAAGTAGTCTTAGCTTTTTATTAGAAGGGGTAGAATCCTGTTGTAGGCAGAAGGTAGAAGAAAAGTTTGTCAAAAGATGGGAGGAAAATGGAAGAAGGTTGTTCAGAGAAAGAAGATTAAATGGGCGAGGAAATTACATGCTATGCTCGGTTTTGGCTTGGAGGCAAAAAGTTAAATGCGAATTGTTCCCACACGAAGGCTTCGGAGAGAAAAGGGGGTGGTTTACGCTATACTTGAAAAAGTTGAGAGTTTTGGGAGTAACCCTGTCCTCAAAAGAAAAAAATTCCACTTTGAAGGGGTTGGGGGTGGATGTAAAAGAAGAAAGATGCGAGGCTGGAGAAGGGAGATTTCGTGAGAAGGTCATAAAAGAATGAGGGGAAAGAAGGGAATGTTTTATGGATGGAAATTGGGGTCGTGCTTGGAGATTCTAGAGAGGAACAACTAAGCGGATGCCTAGTTGGGAAAATGGGAGAGAAGGAGAAGATTTTCACTTTAATATGGACACTTTTGAGAAGATGGGGAAAGCAGGTGGAGCTCTGAGGAGAACTAAGTATAAAGAAGTTCTTTGGCGGAACCTTTTCTGTGAAATTTGAAACTGAGAAGAAACAGAAAGTTTTGAAGAATTAGCGAAGTTTTGAAAATAGGATCTTGATGATGAAGATGGAAGCGGTGGGTTGTTTTCGGTGAGGATCTACAGCGAGAAGAAGGGTTTGAGTTCGAATTGGTAGGTTTGCCTCTTGATTCTGGAATCATAAGAATGTTTAAAGAATAGAGGGGCTAACGCGGGGTTTTAAGTACGTGGTTAGAAAGCAGAAGAATTTCACCGCGATTACGGTGGGCAAATTACAGTTAAAAAAGCGAGAGAAGATCTTCCCGAGCACGCCCGAGTGGTGATGGAGTTCATCTTGTTTTGCTATCCGATTATGGTGGGAGGTTCCGACATGTATCTACGTGGTGGTGCCCGGCAAAGCGAAACGAGAGGGGCTCAGCAGGGTGTGTTAGGGCAGGGACAATGGAGAAGATGGGTACGGAAGAGGGCGTGTTTACCGATGATAGGGAGATTTAGTCCAAGGCGAACAACGTGTCGTCGGGGTATTGCGTTGGCAGCGTAAAAGGGGCGACTGATAGTACTTCTTTGCTGTTTGAAGTATCAGCGAGTGGCGCTGTGTAGGAAGGGGACAGGAGCGGGAAGAGCGGAGGCTGCCCGAGGTTAGGCACATACGAGCGGGCTTGAATTAAAAAAGAAAGAAAAAGGAGCTTATATTGGGAGAGGCTGGAGATGGACTGAGAATCCCGATCGAGATAGACTGGAATTTGCAAACAAGAATGAAAAAAGAGTCTCCAAAAAAATTGGCGACCCACTATTTGGAAGCCCATATACGAGGAAAAGACTTTGGAAAGGACGAGCCCACCTTTTGGCCAGTCCTGCTAAAACGGAGACCTTTATTTGGATGGGAGCAAAAGCCCCAGGCACATTACAAATCTGTTAAACCTTCAAAGAAAGCGGAGATTTGCTCGAGAGGCGCAAGAGACGGGTCCCCACACTTTCTTTCTTCTTTGGACATCCTTCTTGCTGCGACTCTAGAAAGCGGGTTTTCAAGATTTGGAAATCCTGAGATTTCAAAGGAGGTGGAGTGCGTGTCGGGGAGAAGCAAGCTACGGATGAGATGTTGAGGGAAGAAGGGTCCCGAATGCGCTCCTTATATCTCGAGGGGGAGCCGTGAGTTATCTTCCTCCTTTGATTCTCCTTCTTTTTCTCTTTCTTCCGGGAAAAGTAAGGATATGGTGTTGGTGAGGGGAGGTTTTTGCATGAACGAAAGGGGAAAGGATAAGGAAGAGAGGAGCTGTTCCAATCAGCTCAAGGTTAATGATCTAGAGATAACAGAGGGTGGGATCCCTTTGTCGTCGGAGGGGTTTTTTGATAAAACCACGGATAAGGGTTTTTCTCCTCTTTGGGTCTCTCCTTTGGCATTTGGGATCGAAGGGCAACGGGAAGAGGCTGCACTGCAGAATAGAGTGAGTTGAGGCTCGACTTGGCGGGGCAAGATTCTCTTCTTCCCCTTTCTGTTTTTGGCCGGGTCCTCCTTCCGGGGGATTATTCAGGCGTAGGGGGCTCGGATGATGTGGAAGACAGAGTTGGCCATTGGTGTATGGTTGATACGAATGGCAAAGATGGAAGGCATGCGAAGAGAGGCTCCACGATGGAAGTTAATGGTAGGAGCGGGAATTTCACGGTATTGGGTGGAGGAAAGATATGAGAAATTTGGGAAGAAAGTTGTATGGTTAAATTTAGTGAGTATTTAGGCTTCGACAAAGGGACATGAGTGGGGAATTTTATCTCTTGAGGAGAGATTGACGGTTCGCGAGAACCAAATGAGGCGAGAGCGTAGTCGTTTCTAGATGTGACGAGGAGCTTAAGTTAGAATGCACCATGAAATACAAGAGGCAGTGGTATGAAAAAGGTCCCAGTAGGAACAAAGGGAAATGCCTTAAAACTCCGATGGCGAAAGATTGTAATGGGTAAGGAATGTTAGGGGAGTTAATAACCAGGATAAAAGAAAGGTCCTGAAAGCCTTCATTAGGTCGAAAAAGGTGGATATAGTTTGTTTGCAGGAGACCAAGGTCCAGAATATGAGTGTTGGGTTGGTGAGCAGTCTGGGTGTGGGAAGGTTCCTAGATTGGGGAACAGTGGATGTGGAGGGTACTGCTGGGGGAATCCTTGTCTTTTGGGATAAGAGAGTTGTGGAGCTGGTTGATATGGAAGCCGGGATCTTCTCAGTCTCTTCTTTACGTTTAAGAAATTATGCAGATGGCTTCTAGTGGATGTTCTGCAGGGTTTATGGCCACATTGTGGATAGTAAAAGGGAGTTTTTGGGAGGAATTGGTCTTCAGTGGGAAGCATGGAATGGGCAGTGCGTGGTGGGGATTTGTATGGTTCGTTTCCTGGGGGCCTTGAGAGGGGGGTGGGAGAGTGTCTAAATCTATGAGAAGATTTTCACAGAAATCATAGAAGATTTGGGTTTGAGAGGTATTCCTTTTGAGGTCCTTTTACTTGAGCGGGAGGAAGGAATAGTGTTGATGTCCAGAATTGATCGTTTTTTGGTTTCTAATGATTGGGAGAGCTATTTGGTGGTGTTATTGATCACACCTTGCCTAGACCAATTTCTGACCATTGTCCCATTTTGTTAGGTCGGGGTGTAGTAGAAGAAGAGGATCCCTCACTGCTTCGGGTTTGAAGTCATGTGGTTAAGGGTTGATGGCTTCAAGGAGTTATTGAAGGGTTGGTGGCAAGGCATGATTTTCAGCGGTTCTTTCAGTTTTGTTCTAGCGAAAAGCGAAAGCTTTGGCGACACCTCAAAGCATGGAATAGAGAGGTGTTTGGTAGAGTTGAGAAGTAAAGAAAACGTGAAGCTATGAGTAGAGTGACCTCTTGGGATGAGAAGGAGAATGACTCTTTGTTATTTGTAGGAAAGCGGAGGTAGAAACTGGTACAGGGAGGATTATAATGCGGTCCACACAGGAAGTTTCTTGGAGAGCCAAAAATCCAGGAGAACTGGCTCAGGAGGGAGACAAGAATACGAGTTTCTTCCATAGGATGGCTAATTCTCATAGGAGAAGAAATTGTATAAAAAAGGTCAGAGTAAATGGAAACTGGTTTGAAGATGAGGCTTCCATAAAGAGGGAGTGAGCAGTATCTTTCGGCGCTCTCTTTCTGATCCTGGAGGTTGGCGCCCTTGTCTTTCTGGTCTGAACTTCAAAGAACTTGGGAGGGATGCGGCCGACAGTCTTGAAGTCCCTTTTACAGTAGAGGAGGTTTATGCAGCGTTATCTGATTTGAATGGGGATAAAGCCCCGGGCCTGGATGGCTTTCCTATAGCTTTTTATGGTACGTTTAAGATTTTTGTGAAGGAGGAGGTCATGGGATTCTTTAAGGACTTCTTTGAGCATATGGGTTAAATTGAGAAACCTAAATTCTACCTTTTTGGTTTTGATCCCTAAAGGAGAATCGCGGTGGATATTAAAGACTTTAGACCATTAGCTTGGTGGGCGGTTTATATAAAAAGTTTTAGGCGAAAGGTGCTTGCTAACGGGTTGAAAGAGTGGTTGGACAAGTAGTGTCGCGACACAAAATGCGTTTAATGGAGAGGAAGACAAATTTTTAAGATCTGGAGTGTTAATTGCTAACAGTTTGTAGATGCTTTATTGAAAAAAGAAAGGAGAAAGGGCTTATTTGCAAGCTAGATATCGAAAGCATATGATCATCCTAAGTGGAATTTCTTACTTGGTGTCATGGAAAAAATGGGCTTTGGGAGGAAATGGTTAAAGCTGGTTAAATGGTGCATCTCTGGCGGCAGTTCTCGGTGTTGGTGAATCGACCTCTACGGTTTCTTCAGGAGTTCTCGGGGTCTAAGGCGGGGATCCTCTTTCTCTTATCTTTTGTGTTAGGGATGGAGGCTCTTAGTGGCCTCATTGAGAGAGCTGTTCAAGGGGGCTTTCTATAAAACTATAGGGAGAAGAACGGAGGAGAGGTATGGTGGTTTCCCATTTGTTGTATGCAGACGATACCCTTCTGTTTTGCAAGGCAGATCAAGAGCAACTTGCACACCTAAGTTGGTTGTTGATGTGGTTTGAGTCTATCTCTGGCTTGAGGATAAATTTGAACAAAAGCGAAATTATTTCAGTGGGAAGCGTTGCAGAAGTGGATTCGATGGCGCTTGAGCTGGGGTGCAAGGTTGGGGCATTGCCGTCATCCTATTTAGGCCTTCCTTTGGGAGCCCCTCATAACTCAGTTTCGGTTTGGGATGGCATTGAAGAAAGGTTTAGGAAGAGATTGACTTTGTGGAAGAGACAATATATATCTAAAGGCGGGAGGATCACTCTTATCCGTAGTACTCTATCGAGCTTACCCATATACTTTATGTCTCTTTTTCGGATGCCTAGGCAGAGTTGGGTGCGCGAACAAATTTAGAAGAGGCTTTCTTTGGGGAGGTGGCAATTTGGAGAAAAAACCTCATCTTGTGAAGTGGTCGACAGTTTGTTCAGACAGAAAAATGGGAGGTCTAGGTATTAAGAGCCTCGCTATTTTAAACAAGGCTCTGTTGTGTAAATGGATTTGGCGTTTCGCAAATGAGAGGGAGTCCCTCTGGAGAAATGTCATTCGATGGAAGTTTGGGGAGGAAAGAGGTGGTTGGTGCTCGAATAATTCGAGGGATGCTTATGGTTCTGGGGTCTGGAAGGAGATTAGAAAGGAATGGGACACTGTCTCTGCTTTTGCTGCTTTCTCTCTGGGGAATGGTAGGAGACTTCGCTTTTGGAAGGATGCTTGGAGTGGGGAAGAGGCCTTTTCCTTCTCTTATCCATGCTTTTTGCGTGGCTGACTAATAAGGGTCTCTGTGGGCGATGTATGGGAGCCTTCATGTGAGGGTGGGTTTGGACTCCACCCTATTTCGTCGAGGGCACAATGATTGGGAAGTGGAGGAGATTCAAAATCTTCTCCAAGCCTTACAAGATAAAAGAATTTTCCCAAACCAAGATGATTTGATGCTTATGAGAGGAGCTAAAGATGGGTGTTTTTCGGTGAAACTTTTCTATAAGCTTTTGTTTGGGTCAAATTCGATTGTTTTTCCCCACCAGCTTATTTGGAGTAATTGGGTTCCAACCAAGATGAGTTTTTTTGCTTGGGAAGCTTCTTGGGGCAAGGTGTTGACTCTTGATCAAATTAAAGGAAGGCTTAACTGATAGTCTTTTCCTGTTGATAGGAAGGGATGAAGAAGGCGATTGACCATTTGTTATTACCGCATCACGTGGCTAGGTGGATTATGGGATCTTCTCTTGGCGATTTTTAGGGTGAATTAGGTGTTCCTAAATTCGGTTTAGAAACCCTCATCTCGTGGCGTGACTCACGTGGGAAGAGACGGAAGAAACTGGATGGCGCGCCTAACATTGTTGGGATATTTGGCGTGAAAGAAATACTTATTGCTTTTGAAAATGTTTTTCAAGGGCTTCGACTCCAGGAGGGATGAAGACCTTATTCCTTTGTAATTATTGATTAAAATTTCAAGTATGTATGAAGCTAATAGGTCCTAGATCCTTAGTTGATTTTTTGACTTAGTTTGGGGTGCCAGTGAGGGTGGTGGGTTTCTTGTTTTCCTTGATCCCACTTTGAGGGTCCATACTTGTAGGCCTCCTTGGGTGCTTCTTTGGTTTAATATGTGCATTTATATCAAAAAAAAAAAAAAAAAAAGATAACAATATCTCTACACATAATTTAAATCATCTTATATACTAAGCAGTTTATAAAATGGAATCTGAGTAAATGAAGTTGAAACCCATCAATACTAACAATACATACACAAGTATCTTTTAGAATAGAAACTATGTATCACAATATATGACAGTTAATATAGTTTGTCCTTTTCTTAAATTAATCAGCAACACATATCTTTAAATTAATAACTTCAAGAAAACTAACAATTATTTTTATTACAAATTTTGAATAAGAAATAACATATATAAATTTTCATAGAAAACCAACCATAAATGCAGATCAGGCGAACAACAACAAGGTGGTTTCAGTATCATGGTTGATTCTATTTATCATTGGGTTTCATGCTCACAAAAACCATTTATCAAAAATTGAGTTGGAAAATTAAACAGAGAACAGATCTGTCTTAAAGAAGAATACTCTGTGCTGGATAACATTAACATCAAAACTGAAGTAAACACAACCCGGAAAACAACAATGTTCATATTTGCTAATAAAGTAATGGGATTAATTGATAATCATATTGGGGAGACCTTCACAGTTCATTTCAAATATGATGTTGTGAAACAGCCAAAGCGTAGAAAATGGAAGGAAAATCTCTTGAGTGTTATATATAGAACTGGAAATAAGTAAATGTTGAATATTTTCTGAAACAGCAAGCTAATTACTAGTGACTAAAATAAATAGTTGATATAGAACTTCAACCTCAAATTCAAAATTAATAGGAAGAAGTCAGCTCAGGGAAAACCTGAAGAGGAGCTAAGACACAGATAGAGGTTGGCTTCCGACATTTGGATCAGTGGAATCTTCACTCGCCTTTTCATAAGGCTTTCGTTTTCGCTCTCAACATTCCCACTTTGTTTATCAAGATGCGCCACATTTCCATCTACATATCACGGTTTCCCATTCTCCAAGAAGCAAGAAGTCACATGGATAACCTTTTATGCTTTCTAATTGTTTTCTTCTTCAGTTTTTGCTTAGCCTCTTACGATTATTTGCTGCCAGGGGATCTCACGGCGTCTTCCAAAACTGAGCCTGGCAGTCGAAACCATATCGCTAATAGGGTCGATCTCAGTGCAATGAAATATGCTTCTCTGACTCATGCTGTAGCCGTTCATGGACCTGCTTCCGACCCTGTATTCTTGTCTAAGCTCCACACTGCAAATACTCACAACCTTGGCTGTGGCTAATACACCAAAGGCACAGTGTAAGCAATAATAGTAATCCTCCCAGGAGATATTTGTTGTGGATATTTCTTGAAAGACATAAGTCATCAAGTGCCATTATCTTTGATAGAGTGAGCCTTTCTTTAAATCGCAGCCCAGTGATTCACGGAGCTTGGGAATTCTTCAATACGCCCTCAGTGGTTTCCATTTTCTCGAGTTTAATGCATCCTCAACCATTGACAGGTTCTTTGGGAAATAATTTTAGTGTTGCGGTCAATAAATTTGGAGTGTAAGCTTAATGTTTGAGCCTCCCTGTCTCATTCCACGGATGAAGATCCTTGATAATACTTGCTCGGGTAGAATCTATGATTCAGGTAAGAATGTCTATGCTAGAAAGATATAAGCTTAAGAATGAGGTAGTAGATGTTTCTGCAGTATTAATTTCAAATAAGAAACCCAAGACAGAACATTAGAGCAAACTGCAAATTTAAATAAACGGATCTATGCTAATCTGTGACACATGGACCATTCGGGCCTTGAGAAGTCTGAAAGGATTAGAAATCAAAATAGCTCGATATAGTGATACTGTTCGTTGTTCCAAATCCAATTTTCCATGGAATAAAGTACTCATTGAAACTTTAAAGATAACATTAACCAAAAATTTAGAACAGAAAATAAAAAGATTAAAAAACCAAATCTAGATCCCTTACAACCAATCGGGAAAGCAGTGCATTTAGATTGGCTTGAAATTAGTTCGAACAATGAGAGGAAATTAGAGGAAACTATTACTAGTCTCCAAAAAGGGGAGAATGAAACATACATCTACAAACAAAAATCAACTCACCTCAATTTTATCCATGGAGCGAAGAATGTCTTGTTCATCATATAGCATATCTTCAATTGAAACATTTTCTCACTTTCACATACTCAGACAAAAGCAACTTGTAGATAGCCTTTGTTGCATGTGTCATAAAAACTCGCCCTTTGGATGTGGTCTAATGAACAAATTCAAATATTTTAGCTAAATTTATAGGCAAAGTAATAGCATAAATTTTAATTAAATAAATGGCCAACCTTCTCCAAGAAATCTGGAAGGGATGCAGCATGATCCAAGTGAAAGCTGCACAGGAAATGCAACACATTACAATGCGATGAGTGGAGGCACATACAAAAGAAACAGGGCAATTTTACGCAGAAAGTAAGTAGATAACCAAAAAGAAAAGCGAAGATGAAAGTTCTAAAGTTTCCAAGATTGACAAGTTCATTAACAAGACAAGACATGTAAGATCTTGAATGAAATGATCATTAAGGCATATGGTGCTACATACCACATTTAAGAGCCTTTGCTCCGGAGATAAGTATGAGATTAACATAAACCCATTCACTGAGAAGAAAACAATGCTGAGGAAAGCTGTGAAACCCTGGAAAATTCAAATTTTTCTGAGAAAGGGTAAAATAGTAATTTCGGTCAGAAAATCGGAATTTTTCTAGATATCGGATGACGAAACGGAGTTCTCCGTTGAAATCGTCTCGCGAAATCTAGCTACCACGTCGAATTTCGTTGGATTCCGAGACAGTCGGAATTTCACGTTTTTCGAGGAGTAAAGTGTCGGATGACACATGGCATGGTTTAGGGGATGCCACATGGCACCCCAAGAGAGTGACATGGCAAGATCCATGTGGTGCGCTTGAATGTGGCTATGATTAAATACATGAAAGATGATGCGATAAAGGAAATAAAGAAATAAGGAAATAATGAGGAAAAACATGAATGGCATAAATTGGGCATGAGAAAGGGAGGAAGTTTCCTCCTTGACTGCTCGGTCAATGCAACCAAGAGGGGGAGAAAAGAAAAGCAAAAGAGAAAAAGGAAAGAAGGAGGAACAAACAAAAATAGCTTCGTGGGAAAGCAAAGTGAGAAAAGGAGAAAAGAGAAAATTGAGATTCCCAGCTTCGATGGTCGGTTCGACAGACCGAAGACTAAAGTTGGTACACGCAGCGCGATCTACGTGTGGACACCAAAAACTTGAGCTCGACAACCCAAGCAGAGAATTTCCTACTCCTGGGCTTATTTTAAACCTAAAAAGACCTTATAATGGTATGGGTCGCCTATGGGAGGCCAAGTGAGGCCATATTATTTAGTTCCAAAACTCGACCGAATGGTGTGAGGATTTTTATGATCGGTTTCACACAAACAAGACTCGTTGTGAGTTGGGTTTGAACCGAAACTAAAAGTTTCCAAGTTTGCGGTTGCGTTTCATGATGTGTGGATGTCTCGAACCAAATCGTTCATGTTTGTAAAGGACTGAATTCGCCGAAGCGTCCAAGATCGTGACTCACAGGTAAGTTATCATACATGAATAATATGCTGTGTGAAAAGTATCATGTTAGTATATGCTATTTGATGTATTAACATGGATTGCATTGATGTAAATTATAATTATCCATGGTATGTAAATGTTTCATGTAGCACTCATATATACATGTAACATGAAGGAAAATGCATCGCATCATGTATTCATATGCACTGGCCATATCGCCACAAGCCTGTGTGGGTGCATGGTAATTGTGAAACCCTCGGTAAGTCCAGATTTCCTGCGGAATGATAAACGGTACTCGTTGAATATCCGAATTTTTCTATATCCGATGACTAAACGACTTCACCGCTTGGAATCGCTCACAAATCTGTACCTACCACGCCGAATTTCCTCACTCGACAAAGAGGAATTTTACGCTTTTCTCGAGGCAACGGAGGCAGTGTGACACTTGGAACATTTTGAGGGCTCAAGAGGTGCCACGTGTCATGTGCGCAGTTATTCAAAACATGAGCCTGAAGTGGGCCATGCGGTGGACACATGGCATGATGTCATTGAGGAAAATCCCAAAGTGTATAAAGGATAAGTGGATAAGGAAATCCAAGTCAACCAATGATAGCTTGACATGTGGCATGAGAGGACAAGTCCTCTTGACCCAAGCTCTCCCAAACGGATTTGGGAGAAGGAAAAAGGGAGGGAAAAAGAAAAGAGAAGGTTTTTAGAGAGAGAGTGTCTACCTTCTCTCAGACTTCCTGGCTGCCTCGACCGTCTGCCTCGCCGTGAGAAAAAGGAGAAGTTGGTCTACGCCGCAAGAGCCATGCTGGACACCGGTCAGGTGGAGTTTCGACAATCTCGTGAGGTAGGATCTTCCTCCTACTTGTTTGATTCTTTTGGCTAAGGGTCATTTTAATGGATGAGGATTAGCCAAGGCCCGATGGTCGCGGTTTCTGGCTCCAAAAGATTCGACCAAGTGAAGAAATCCCTGTGAGTGGTTTCTGGGACATCTACCTGACCGCTTGTGTGGCTCAGGTGATGCTGCATTATTGCCATGAGTGAATAACATGCTGATTGTGATTTTGTGGGTAGTTCCAAGATGAATTGCCGGATTGTATATTAGCTCATGTGAGCTAATTTTATGTTATTGTTATGAATAAATAACATGTGGTTAGTAAGTGAATTTTGTTAATATATGCATGATTTATATATTAGCATGTGTTGTATGTTTTACTTGAATGTTCGGGGTGTCATTACATGAGCACTTAGGTGGGGAATAACCCAAGTAGGAAAATTTCACTACTGAGCATTGCTCACCCTGTCGAGGGAAAAACTATTTCAGGTACCGAAGATGCACCCGATGGACGATCCGAAATTTGAGTTAAGAATGTCATATACTTCCTGATCGCTTGTGTGTCCAAAAGAGATCAGCTTTCTGATAAACAAATCGTCATCTGTAATAAAATCTTTAAAGAAAGAAAATATATGGTTTTTATTATGTGATAATAAACTACAGCCATTTTCTTACCTCATATAGATTTTTATAGATTTCGCAAAGTCACTGTGGTCAATCTTAGATTACAGGATTTAGTGGCGTCATTAACTTATATCGTATATTATATACGAATACCTAGGGCCTGATGGGAACGGTTAGATCATGCATCCATTGTGCATTTTGATGAATTAATCAGGATGTGTTTGAATCAGGTGAAATCTGTATGCTCGGGTAAATAGCATATAGGAAAAATGTCGAACACTAGGTCGAGAAAATAAAACCCCAAGGTTCGAGGACTATGGCGTAACGGTCCGCATATGAAAATACACACAATAATAATTTTCCTCGACAATCGCTCTAGTTTTCGAACATGAACAGAAAGTGTGTTTTCAGGGAATTCGGAAGATTATTCCGCTTTTGCACAAGAAAAGGGCTAAAATTAAACTCTTAAAATTTCGAGTTGTAAAATTGCAATTGTTTAGGCCATCGTGACCCTAGAGGTGGCAGAAGGCTACTAGAGGATTTCAGCATATATATATACAAGGCGTAAGCCGAATGGCCACGCTAAACTCTAAAGGCGGTCGCGACCCAGATTTGGGGTCGTGACCAGCAAGGCGCCTGGTGCGCAAGGCAGGGGCAGCTGTGCACGCAGCAGTGCACACGACAGTGCCAGCGCACGCCCACGACTTGGGCAGCACGCGCGCGACTTGGCTAAGGTCGACTAAATAAATTCTTCGTCAGGACATGAATTTCAAGTCGCATGGCCGGATGTTTGAGGTCATACTTAGCTTCGAGGTCAGCGACTGGGTTTATTCCGAGGAGGTCATGATAAGGATTTGAGTCGCAGGCGACTCCGGTCGCGACTGATTCGGTGGCCGCGACGGGTCGAAAGCCTTAGAGCAAAACCGGGTCGCGAACTCGAATTTTGCATCGCTGACCCAAATTGGCTCGTAAGACTCGCCGGGTTATGCACCAGAAAAAGGCCGCCAGAGGTTGGGAATGATTCGAGGTCGCGACCGGTTTGGTCATTTTTCGAGTCGCGACCGTAAGTCAAGGCCGCGACCGGGCTAGGCCGGCGACCGCTATTGCCGCAGGCGACAGACTGCCAGTCGAGGTCGCTGACCGCTTTCTGGCGGTCGCGACTACCGTTGAAATTCGGGGCCATGACCTACTGGGGTCGCGACCGGGTTTGTTTAGATCAAGGAACGGCTCGCGACCCCGTTTTGAGGTCGCGACCTGGATTGGCCTGCTTGAGGTCGCGACCTAAATTTGAAGTCGCGACCTGGCCTAGGTTGTTAACTAGACCGTGTCACGACTCCAAAGCCATCACGATAGTGGCAGCGAAGAGAGCGCAACCGCAAGAGCAACGCTACAAGACGACTGAACTCCGCGCCAGAGCCGCGCGCTACGACCGGGTTCTGTGTGCGACCGCAATACAACCCGCTTTGTGACAATGCATTGTTTAGTGGTCGCTTGATCATCACTCATGGACACCGCTCATGAACAAGGTTCATGTGGATTCCAAAAAAAAAAAACAATGAAGACAATGTTCAGACCAGATGAATTTCTCGATTTAAATTGAGTCAAAGAGCACAACAATAATCGTTTACAAAGAACCACTTGTACAAAACACTTCGACAAGTATTACATAATTTGAAATCAACTATTTAAAAGTACAAGTTCCCAATACACACATGTCAAAATAAATTTGACATTATTAATTACAAAGGTTAAGTTCTATAAACATGTAAAAACCGTAGAATCAAAACCACTAAGTAATACGTTTATTTTACCTACGAGCATGAAACTTTCTACGATAATCGGTTTGTGAAAATACCGCAAAACTAAGTGTTCAAATCATGGATGCAAATAGAAACCGGAGATAGCATTAGCTTTTCCTTGAGGCTTGACTTGAGCTAGAAAGGATCGTTGAGTTAGAGGTTCTGTGTTCAAGACTGGCCATGATAAAACAACGTATAAAAGATATTTTTTTAGAAAAAGGAAAACTGAGCAAGATTGAACTTCACAGAGATTGGGAGCATACTTTGGAATGGGAGCCAAACTTGACCAGACTAGACACACTTGGAGCAGACTGTGTCTTGCTAATACTCGACTACATGAAACATATAGTCTGAACTGTGGTATTAGTATTTGTTAATTCAAAACATTGCCATATAGTCATAACACATATTATACAAAACCCAAAAAATCGAGCAAGTAACGGAAAGAGAGGTCAATTCTTATGGAGCACAACACTCCATATAGGAGGTTTCAAACACTAAGGTCCAAACTCGCACATAGCTGCGGCTATGAGTTGCTTCTTTAATCGTGCAACAATGGGCCTAATAAAATGTTTCGAATTCAAGATGCTGAAAGAATGCCGCAGTAAAATTACAGATACAAAGGTACATGAAGGCATTGTTTACAGACCTCAAGTCCTTCATCTCGCCTCCCAAGGCCAGTCCACTGCATACTGTTCTTCTATTAAAAGAGTGTGCGATTTATCGTGTAAATAATGAAGTCTTTTTGCATTTCGCCATACCACAAACTCCTAAGTAGAAAGGACAGCTGAGTTTTATCCCGCCACACATAATCGTTTAATTAGACCTAACAATCTTCTTCGTGAAAATATAAATACTGCGGCAAGCCTGGAGTACAAGGACCCATCACCCACAAAAAAGGAAATAAACAATAATAGAAATGTGAATGAACAAGTCAACCCGTTTGCTCCAAAGTTCGGGGTTTGTTCTCGACACTTCAAGTGCCCAAGTATGAAATTACTGATGCATTGCGATCGAAATGCTTCGATTGAGGAGGAAGGATTTGATGTGGCCCATTTCCAGATCCTATGAAGAAAACATTGAGCTTAGGAATTCAAATTCTTCCACAACTACGAGGAGCACACACCCCATAAAGTAATCTAGGCAACAATCATACATATAGAACAGATGGACTACCTCAGGTGCTATGTTGGTCTCCAGATCTTCTTGAAATCCTCGACCCTTTTCTTCTCGACTAATTATCTCATTCCCTTGCCGCATAATTTCGCAGCCCTTCATATTCCCAATCATCATCATCATCATCATTCAACTCATTCTCCTTGTCAACCTGCAAATTATTTCAGACATATTGCTCAATTATGCTGTTAACTCAAGACTAAGAAGAGTCTTTCCAAAATACTATACAAACAATCCCATGCTCTTAAAGGGCCTACTAGTATATAACTAGGTAGACATGCCTCTAGAATTCAAATTTCCACCTCACCTTTCCTCACTTCTTTAACCACCCAAAAACAAATTTAGTGAATTCTCCCACCAGTACTTCGTCTCTACTAATGCTTGCTTTGAAAACTAAAGACATCACATTTATGCTTACTTAGAGTTACTTTTCCATATACTACAAATATTTTGCAAATAAGAGGAAGAAAGGTACTTTAAAATACTATGCGCATACTTCAGATGTAATCTAATATCTGAGATTCAAAATCTCAAGTTTCCTCCTTCTCCCCTGACTTCCTTAGCGACCAAACATAAACATAAAGTAAATTTCCCGAGAAATTTGCTAATATATATATTGCTGCTGAGAAAAAGATAAGTCCCTCCAAAATGCTAAACAAATGGGCCCCTATCCCTAGCGATGCGAATATAAGCACATAACTGCAAAAATGACCTTACATCTTGACTATCCGATTTCTTCCATTTGTCACTCTTCCTCAAAGAATCCAAAACACAATTTAAAGCAAATTTCAAGACCGGTAAACTTCGTTAAATATGCATTTTCGTCAGGGTAACCACTGTAGTGCTTCGATTAAGGCACACATCCCATAAAGCTTCGAGTCCAATTCACCATCAATATTCCGCTTTCTCCTTTTCCCACTTCCTGCTAGAACTAAACATGCATCATAGTCGCAATTCTTATGCAAACCTTTCAAAATATAAGTTTTTCCAAAACGGAAGAACAGAAGAATTTGATTTCAAAAACAACCCTATGATCCCAAATGAGCCACGTATAACTTCGTAATTGCCCCTCATTCCTTGATTATCCAGTTTCTCCCATTCCTTAAGGAATTTAGACAAAAAAAATAAGAAAAATTAAAGGAACCACAAACCTCCTTCTTCTTCGCCTCCTCCGACCTTCCTCCGCCTCATCCTCCTCCGCCCCTCCCTCTTCCTCTCCGCCGCCCCTCAAGCCATACCCTATCTCGCTCCTCCCACATCCTAATCTCCCTCTGCCTCTCCTGGGCCTCTTCCCCCGCTCCATCGCCTCAGTCTCTCCCGCTCTGATCATTCAACAACCGGCCTCCTCTTCTCCCGCCGCCAACGCGCCACCGTCCTCCGTCGCTTCCTCTTGCTTCTTCACCGCCTTCTTCTCCTTCCGACTCATGCTCGGGGTTCTCCATTCCTCCCGATTCCTGATAATCTCTGAATCTCCATTACATCTTGATTCTCCATTTTCCGTAGATTCACAGGTTCGACTCTGTATAATCCACTAGGTTTAGAGCTTCGGGATGATTCCATGAAGATGGTAGTACTGCATTCAATTTCAAGTTTCGAACTTAGAGAAATTGGCTTAAAAGGAAAAAAAAAGAAAAGTTACTTGCAAAATTAACTTTTACGTTTATAACCTTAAAATATTTATATACTCATTTTAGACAAAATTACCCCTCAATGTGCCACATCACCCCAAATTGAGCCATTCTCTCTTGTTTTTCATTCCTTGGAGCTTTCTCGGTTTCTCCCTTCTAAACTTTCAAAAATACGAACTTGAGTCTTATTTTATTTATAACTCAAAGAATCCCAATAATTTATCTTCACCCACTTAATCGTTATTTTTGTTCTTCTTCTTTTAAGAGCATCTCGAGTCAAGAAGAATAACTTATGTCAGATGTGCTATGAAGAATAAGTGATTCAATCCTCAAATTTAAACTCGATTTCTTCCAATATTGTTCTTGTCGTTGGCGGCACTTGAACAAACTTTAAGAATGTCAAGTCCAAGTTTTTAACACATTTTTACTGATATTCGACTTAAACATCGTTAAGCTAATATTTAAATAAACTTGAAGGGTGTCAAATCCAAATTTTTAACACAGTTTTTATACATATTGGACTTAACTATTAATTTATATTTGAATAAACTTGAAGAAGTTAAGTCCAGATTTGTAACTTAATAACTATTTAGATTATAATTAACCATATATTTGAACAAACTTGATATCAAAGATTGGACTTAACCATTGTAACAAAGTAGTTATTTAGTATCAAATCTAAAAGATAATCGGTGAAAGAGAAGAGCTACAAACGTGAGATAAATGAATAAGGAAAGGAAAGGAAAATATAGGGAAAATGAAAGTTTGAGGGAAATGAGAGTAAATTGTTATATGATGGTTAAAGGGGTAAATTTGTCAAAATTATGTGTTTTTATCTTTATTTTTTGGGTTTTAACAAAAGGGGTTAAATTTGTAATATCATTTCCCTTTTCAACGGTTAGCCTAACAATAAAGATAAAAACACATCATTTTGACAAATTTACCCCTCTAAATACCATATGACAACTTACTCTAATTTCCCTCAAACTTTCATTTTCCCTCTATTTTTCTTTCATTTCCTTATTTATTTCTCCAACATTTGTAGCTTTTCTTTCACTGCTCTCTTTTAGATTTGATACTAAATATCTACTTTGTTATAATGGTTAAGTCCACTATTTGGATACAAAAGTTTGTTCAACATATGGTTAAGTCAAATTTAAATAGGCTACTGAAAAAGTTGCCAAATCCTCGACTTAATCCCTTTAAAGTTTGAAATTCAAATATAACTTAACGATGGCTGTCCCCAACATGTATAGAAGTTGTGTTAGAAACCTAAATCGACATTACTTCAAAGTTTGTTCAAATGCTAACTAATGATGGTTAAGTCCAACATGTATAGAACCGTGTTAGAAACTGACTTGACACCCTTTAAGTTTGTTTAAATGCTAACTTAACGATGGTTAAGTCAAATATTAGAATAAATGTGTTAAAAACTTTGACTTGACATCCTTCAAGTTTGTTCAAGTGTTGCAAACGAAGAGAACAAGCTTGAAAGAAGCCGGGTTTGAATTTGGGGATTGCATCACTTGTTCTTCATAGCACATCCGATATAAGCTCTTCTTCTTGAATTCGAGATGCTCTTAAAGGAAGAAGAATAAGAACAAGAATTAAGCGGTAAAGATAAATTGTTAGGATTCTTTGAGTGATAAATGAAGAAAAATAGGAACCCAAGTTCGTATTTTTTAAGGTTTGAAAAGGAGAAAGCTCGAAGAAATGAAAAATAAGAGAGAAGTGTTGAATTTTAGGGTGATGTGAAGAGACACATTTATGGGTAATTTTGTACGAGTATATTTTAAGGTTATAAAAGTAAGAGGTTAGATTTGTGAATAACTTTTGTTTTTGTCAATTTAAAACTAATTTTTCTTTTTCTTTTTCTTTTTTGTTTTAACAAAAAAAGGTTAGATTTGTAATATATTTTCCCCTTTGTCAATTTTAAACTATTACCCCTAAAAAGTTTGAATTTGTTCATCTTCTATTGCGGAATTGATTTAAAAGAGATAAAAACAAAAGTTATTTACAAAACTAACCCTTACTTTTATAACCTTAAAATATTCACACTTTGGACAAATTTACCTCTTATTGTGTTAAAACCCAAAAAATATTGTAAATCTAACCAATTTATATATATATTAGACTTAATCATCGTTAAGTTAACATTTAAACAAACTTACGGGTGTGAAGTCCAGATTTTTAACACAACTTCTGTACATGTTGAAATTAACCATCGTTAAGTTATATTTACAAAAACTTGAAACAGGTTAAGTTCAGGTTTATATGATGGTTAGAAGGATAAATTTATCAAAATTACGTAAAAATATAATTCTTTTTTGGGTTTTAAGAAAATAAGATAAATTTGTAATTTTTTTTGTCCCTTTTTAAACGGTTACCCCTCTTCTATTCTTCTGAAATCTGCCAAAATAATTTCTATTCGTTTTGATTGCAGTTTACGATGAAACTCACAATCGATCGCATGAGGAAGAAGATGCGACTTACACAAACAAAGATAGAGGAGGTACTTGCGATTTCATAATTTTAGCAATATAATACAAATCTATCGATTAGATGATGTGGCTCGACTATGAAGAATAATAAAATTAAAAAATAAAGGAACAAATAAATAGAATGGAGTTATTGAGTTTTAACATTATATCCACCACCAAAACAAAAAACATATAAGGCTTATAGGCACCAATATAAACCCTACCGTATAAATCCCAAAATCCCAATGCATAAATCCCAAAATCCCAACAGATAAATCCCAAAAAGCCCAAATGTGATAAAAACCAAACACATAAATCATAAACCCTAAAGATAAATCCTAAAAGTACGATTAAATAAATAAGTAATAAAATTATAATTGAACTTGGATTTCTATCTGCCTTACCTAGATGTGGGCCTACTCCATGCCCCATCATTAGATTAATTTATTTAGCGTTTTGATAATCTTATTAGGACATATCTGATTACGGAGAAGATCAGATCAGCGATTTGCCGGGCGAAATTCTTGTTTTAATGCTATCTCGGTTAGCCCTAAGGGAAGCCGTACGAACCAGTGTTCTTTCAAAGGGATGGAGATACGTTTGGACTTGTATTTCAGCTTCTCAATCTTGATGCCGCCAGAGGAAATATAGGGAAGACCAATTTTGTTAATTTGGTTTATCAGGTGTTTGGAACAATATAAAGGCCCAAACATAGACAACTGTGAGTTAATTTTGATTTTGAGGAACAAACATGGATCCGATATTGATATGGGTTGAGTTTAATCACAAATAGAGTTCACATTTGAGCTCAACTTGTTAGGTAATGATAATTAATTACTAAACTATACGCTTCCATGTCAATTATCAAGTTCAAAGGGGCCTGCCGAGGAACCCTAGCATGTTTGTTGGGTTTAAATCCTCAAATCTTTATCATCAAGGTCGTGGGATGTGGGTTGGTGAAGGAATTGAACATCTTTTATCCAATTGTCGACTTCTTGAACGATTATTTTTGCATCAAAACTAGGGAACAAAATTTCCGATATTTCGGCCGAAATATCGGTTATCAGAGGAGATCGATAAGATATCTCCACCGAAATTTCGTTTTTCCGATTTTTCCCTGTTTTTTCCTTTTGTTCTTTGACTCAAAAAATGCTTATGACCTAAGCTTAACCCACCCAAAATGCCTATGGCAATCTCTCCAACCACTGCCATTGATTGCATTTATTATATATAGTGCAAACTTTTTCTATATTCTCTTATTATTTATTTGTTCATAATCCCTACTACCATCTGATTATAATATTTTATTTTATTTTTATTTTACATTATAACTTATAATATTTTTTAAATCAAATATTAATTTGAAAAGGAAAAGAAGTAAAATAATATCATTTAAAATTTAAAATTATAATATATAATATTTTGAATCTCTCATTATTCACATAATATTTATAATAATAACAAAAACAAATAAATAATATCTCTTTAACATAATAATATCTTAATAATATATTAAATATAACATATTTAATTTAATAATTACTAATCCATTTGATTTTAATCTACCTTAATTAAGATATGAATCATTTCTCATTATCTATATAATTAAAATATGAAAATTTTTAATCGAATCGATATTTTTGTAAAAATATCCACCGATATTTTACCGATATTTTCGATATTTCTGTAAAATCCAATTACCGATATATCCGTGTTTACCGATATTTTGATCCTTGATCAAAACTATGGTTTGAGGCATTTAAAAGTTCATAGCCCATCTCCCATGTTGAGGTACTTGAAGCGACAACCTTGTTTCACTTACTTATGCTGGAAGCGAGCCAAAGATGCTTGTTAAGAATGTACCCTATTGAGGTATCTGCAGTTGTTACCATCGGGCTCAAGTGGTGTGTGAAGTGTATTATTTCTATGGTTTCATGGTATCTTCTCGGTTAGAAATTCTTCACTTGAGAATCGTATCATGGAGCATAGGTTTCCATGTTTCTCTAACTATTTGTTTTTGTATATACATGTTTTTTTGGCCTTTAACTCGTGATTTTGTTTTTTCAGTGGAATGCTGAGGATTACTTTATCGCGTGACTTAAAACCTCGAGAAATGAAAGCTGGTTGTGAATAGATGGCCAATGATTCTCTCGTTGATTTCTTGCCTCGATCAAGTATTGGCACATTAGATTTACGTGTGAATGTTTGAGTTTTTATTTTTATTTTTTAAATAATTATGTGTGTGAGGTCACATCTTGCAACGATCAAGAATTGACCCAAATTGCAGAGATTTGTATTGCAAGTAAATGTTTGGAGTTTTATTTTCTTTTTTAATAATCGTGGGTGTCACTTCTTGCCATGATCAAGAATTGGCCCAAATTGTAGAGATTTGTGTTGCATGTAAATGTTTGTAGTTTTTTTTTTCCTTCTCTTTTTTAATAAATCAGAATGTAGGTGTTACTTCTGCCACGATCAAGAATTGGCCCAATTTGCATAAATTTGTGTTGGAAGTGAATGTTTGGAGTTTTTTTTCTTCTCCTTTTTAATAAATGTAGGTGTGTCACTTGCAACGACAAGAATCGCCCAAATCAAGGTAGATTTGTGTTGCGGTGTGAATGTTTGATTTTTTTTTCTTTCAATAATCAGGTGTGTGGGTTAAGCCGCTTGTATACATTTGGACTATTCTTATGGAGTCTTGAAGTTAATTATTAAAGAAACTCAAACCGATGACCATTTGGGAGCAACCCCAAGGTCGAACCAATTGAGTTACCCCTCAAGGTTCTATTATACATATATTGTTGATGATGATGACTGATGATACAATACAAATGGATATCATAAGTTGCAATAAATATTTACTGTTTGTTGTCAAAAGAAACAACCATCTCTCTTTTATGTAGATAGTAATAGTAATGAGTTTTGTCCCAAAATAGTGCTTTTAAAATAAAAAGATACCAATCTAGAATAGATTTGAGAAAAATGCTCAAATTAGTGCTTAAAACCGTAGTTGGTAATTATGGTTTTAACTAGGACGCACTAGTTTGACCATTATTTTGAAACATATCTTAATTTGCGATTTTTTTTTTTTTTTGAAAAAGATTATTTTGGGACAAAGCTTGATAGTAATAATAATGGATATTGTCATTACTTGACATCAATTGTTTGACTGAATGGTAAAATTATTGTATCTTGTAGATAAGACCCCAACTATCATGTAAGGATGATAAAGAGGGAGAAATTGCAAGAAAAGAACTAAGGGAGGCAAATAAGTACCATCATCATCACAAATTTCAAAGTGGTGAAACTCTGCGTTATCGTAATTATATCCGTGATTTTGAGCTTGTTAAACAGATTATTGAAAATGGCAAGTACGCTTAGAGAAAATTATTATCGATAATTGCTTATCCAGAAGTGACAAAGGGAAAGTGGAAGGATGAGTTAAGAGAGTGCTGTTATGAGCAATGGTAGCTGAGAGCGTATACCTATTGGAGTTGAATTAGTAATGTTGTGACTTCGTGGGGGTATGGTTTTAGGGAATAATTTTTGTTCATATTTAAATATTATGAATTTTGATATTCTTGTTGAGAATTGTTAAAAAATGTTTGGTTTTACATTAGCAATCTATGATGGTGATGGTGTAAGAAACTGTTACATAAGATAATAAACCGATAGTTAATACAATCTATTCTTTTGAAGGTTTGATGTTGTCTTCAAACATTTACTTGCAATACAAATCTCTGCAATTTGGGCCAATTCTTGATCATGGCAAGAAATCCAATGAGATGAGAGAATCATTAGCTCGGGTTTTTAAACAGACTTCATATACCATATAGGCTTGTAGTAGCCACATTCTTAAAAATCATCTTCGGCTCCCATTCAACACTAACCTTCCTCAAAACGAACAATCATTATCAAGCCACATTGGTTAGTTTCGAGGCCGTTTCTTTTGGTCATTCGGACTTATCATTGATGCTTTATTGAGAGTCAAAAGGAAGGTGGAGATGGTTATTACCCGAGAAAGGATTAATTGAAGAGGGCTACTCAAAGGCATCAAAGGTGGGCCTAAAGTGAATGCTAGCTGAGTGTGAGCCACCTAGAGGAATGTTGTCCTCGTGGATGTCCGGTTTCTTAAGGAGTATGGAATGATGCGATCCCACACCGGTTCCACACAAAAGTGTGGAGTGGTACTTAAGCTTGAGAGGTTCTCCCACCTATCAAGTTGGTCTTTTGGGTTGAGCTTTCTGATTGGACTTGAGGCCCTATCATTGGTGCTTTCATTGAGAGTCGGTGTGTAGCGGGAGAGGATTACCTAGAAAAGGGCTACTCGGTGCACCAAAGGTGGGCCTAGAGTAAATGCTAGCTAGCCAGAGTGTGAGCCACCTAGAGTGAATGCCATTCGTGGATCCAGCCGTATGGAATGATACGATCTCACATTGGTTCCACACAAGATTGTGGAGTGGTACTTAAGCTTTTATGATCTCTCCCACCCATCAGGCCTAGCCTTTCGGGTTAGGCTCTCCAATCGGGCTTCGAGGCCATATCATCTCACCCGGCTCACCTTCGTGCATCGAGTCTCTCCGTGCATTCCTTCCCTGCAGCCTTTCTCCCCGCTACGTATTGGCTCTTAATGAAAGCACCAATGATAGGGTCTCAAGCCCAACCCAAAAGACCGGCTTGATAAATGAGAGGACTTATCAAGCTTAAGTACCACACCACATTCTTGTGTGGAACTGATGTAGGATCGTATGACAAACATATTAGGCTTGTTGTCATTCCTCAGAAACACCTTTGAATCAGATCCCAATACTCTGGACATGGAAATGTATAGAATTTTGAATGATTATCATTGCCTAACAAGTTGATCTCAAATGTATGAGCTCCTTTTGATAGTGCAAACACAACCCATCTATCAATATATCGTAACTATGTTTCTGTTCTCAAATCAAAATCGACTTAAATTGCCTATGTTCAGCCTTGTATTGTCTCCCCCCACCACACAATAAACCCAATTAACAAAATTGGTCTTCCCTAATGATCAAGCAAGATAGTATCGAAACTAGAATTTCATCTGGCAACCCGCTAATCCGATCTTCTCCCTAATCATTTATAAATTGTTTAAACTTATCAAACTGCTAATAAATTAATCGATGGATTTATGTTGGGAAAACCATGTTATGGAGTCCCCATTTCAATTTATTTGAAAAATTATGATCAAAACATAGTTTTAAAAGGCGCAAGACATAACATTAAGGTGCATGCTTGAGTTTTTATAAAATACGATTCAAAATCTAATTGAATTAATAAAAAAATTTAACATTCTTGACATTTAAAAGAAACATTCAATAAAAACGTAAGGAAATCATATAATTTCAATATATAATTAGAATTTTCTAGAATTAAAGTGTTTAGAAAGGAAATTAAAATCTACAAGTCACGTCTTTTCAATAAGGCGCATGTTTTGGCTAGTGAGAAGTTGAGTCAGGGAGTAGTCGTGCCTTAGTCCCCAGCGATCTTTTAAACTATGGATAAAATGACTAAACCATTAGATTCGATTTTAAAAATATTTGATAAAATGCAAAATTATTAATAAGGGGGCAACAAACCTTAGGTATGATATGGCTTTACTAAACCTTGAAATACGAGGTCATACCTAACACCGCAGCATTAGTGCCAATGTTTACTAAGATAGTACCTAAAATTTATTGAACCTTCATGAAATACTTTTGAAATCATTAGACATGTTCTTTTAATCTTAATTTTTCATATAAATTGAACTACAGACAATAACATAGTTTTCCCATTTATACTGCAATGGAAACAAACAAATTCATAAGAAAAATGATACAGTTCCAAGATGGAAAAAAAAAATTGAACTTTTTTCCTATAATTTAAATTTATGATCAATAGAAAATCACATATTAATCTCCTCTCCTCTCTAGTAAGTTGTGTATCATATCAATTAGGGTTAGGGTTAGGGTTAGGGTTAGAGATCACCTCATTTGTCTTCGCTCTGGTAAGTTTCATAAAAAATTTCTATCTTTTAAAAGTTAAGATAAAATATAACATTTAAAATAAAGATAGAAAACCTAATAAATCTGCTCTTATTTTGTCTCTCATTTTTTCTTGTAGCTATTTTCCTCAGCTTGATGAGGGTGATTTTTGACAATTGCCCAGTGCAAAAATCACTTATGCGAGAATCTTTTATTTTATTTTTTGTTTAATAAAGTAATTATTCCATGAAGATTTAAGTTTTATTTTGTTTTTTGTGTTGTTGTCGTTCTATCGACGTTTTGTTTGGCGTCGTTTTATTTGTGTGGGAGCGATTTAGACAAGCAAGACATATTTGATAAGTCGAATATATATCAAATTATGATCCTCAGTATGTTGAAGAACTGCAGATATTTTAGTCAATATTTTATCAAATTTGTAGACTTTATGTTGATTTATTATACTATTAACCTGAATATTGTTTCATCATGTATGATTTTTAGCTATTTGTATCTTGGATCTATCAATCTATTGTAAGTTTGAATCAATAATATTATTTTTCCTTAAAAAAAAAAAAGAAGATAAAATATATTTATATTCAAAATTTTAAAAAATAATCTTAAAGTTTTTTTTTTGAAAATTAATTACTTTGAAAATCAATGATCACACATGTTCTAGAACTTGAGTTATAGGTGGCTCTCGCCACAATAGTAATATCAAATGTGTATTCTAACTATCAAATGTATATATGCTTTGAATCGATTCATTATGCTATTAAGAAAAATATTGTTTCATCCCCTTATGGTTTTTAGCGATTTTTTGTTATATGTTTTACATCAGTTGCTAGTTTAAATTAATAAAATTATTTTCCTTTTCAAAAAAAGATATAAAAAATTATCACTAAAAATTGATAAATTAACAAACTTAGGTCATAATTTACACAATTTTTTGGAAATTTTAAGTCAAGTATTTAAAAATATTTTTGAAAAATTAAAATAATTTGATATTTCATAGGATAAAAAATTGTTTCTAATTCAAAATTTTATTACTTTAATTATATATATTGAACAGAAAACCCCTAAAAGAAGAAATATTAAACTGAATTCATATCAAAAGTTAGGGCCTCCACATGACATGGCAGAGCCTCGAGCCAAAAGGAAGAGCATGTGCTACCCCATTTGCTTTTACGAATGAAAAACTCATTTTAAATTAAGACTCAAGGAGAGAAGAGACTACATTCTTGTATTAAACACCCAACCAGAGATCGTGATTGTGATCCTAATCTCGATACCCTCCCAGGATTTCCCCGGGTGGTCCCGCCTAGTGAAGTCCCACTGTATAATCCCTAGGGAAGATACGGTGGAACCCCACCTTAAGGAAGGGAGTAACACCATGTATTAATCTAATACCCAATTATACATAAATATATATAAAAACCTCGCGACAATTCGTAAATGAGGTCCTAAAGTTCCATACGAATATCGTGAGCGCTCTAAGAGTATTGTGGATTTAGGTACAAGTAGAAATGAATAAGTCCAATACAACAAACTCGTAATAGATAAATACTATAGAGTACGACACCAAGTGAGAGAGAGCGACGCCACCATGCGAATAGCCCTACGAACCTGCCCGGACTCCAGGAATGATTTTTAAAAAAAAAACAATAAACGTGAGAAATAAATCTCAATGAGTGGCATAATTTATATGGAAAATAATGTTTTTATTTTTTGAAAATTTCTTCTCTCAAGACCTCACGTCCACTCTTTTGTAACGTTCCCGTTTAACAAACATTTCACAAAACCCAACTTTACCAAACCCAACAATAAGAAGTCATGCTCAATAAGTTAACTCACTTCATTATCAAGAACTTATAACCTCGAACCTATTCACCACATAATTAATTGATGCATAAACATATGAACGCTATGTTGTACAATTAATTATGGAAAATACAAAAATCATCACTATTGAAAAGGGTATGTCTTACTCAAAAACCAACAATGCACCGTACCATAAAAACCAGCTATGTACCATACCCTATGCACCTGTGACGCCCCAAAACCCGGGGGTCCGTTGACTACCCGTCAACCCGCGGAAATACTTAGAATGCTCGTGACCGACATTTTTTTTATATTAAAATCGGGTGAGTCTCCTTTGTACTGGAGCTTCACCAAATATAACCCGTGATAAACCCGTCTCCAAACAAATTCAATATATGCAGATATATATCCAATATGGCCACTGTGGGCCCATAATAAGCACTAATATGCATATCCAAACTATATCCACAGTTTCAAGAGTTAATAACCACTTTATACAATACATATATTAAACTTAAGGAGTTCTTAACATGTACACATCAACAAAGCCACATTCCTGGGCTTCTGGGCCAACCTAGGACGAGCCGTCCCTCGCACGCTCCCCGTACTGCAGCGGGGATCCCACGACGGTGAGCCAAAGCTCAAGAGGAGAATCGCCTAAGTGGGCTACTCACCACCTAAGTGCAGTGCAATGTTCCAATTTAAAACACACATTCAAGCAAATGCATGATCCTACTCAATGTCTACGACCAACTCAGATCCCGAGTCTCATCGACTTCCCTCACACTTCGCCTAAGCCTCGTATGAGAATTACTAATTTATTAAGGCAACCTCTCCGATGAATATATATATCAATCAGCCACCCCGACGATTGATATATATTAATTGTCGGTGGACTACCCGATGAATAAATATCAACCGGGCCGCCCGACGGTTGATATATTCTCTTTAGTTTGTGGACTACCTCCGATAATTTATATTTTGACTGAATTTCGAACCTTGTTTCTCTCTAGACTCATCTCATGCACTCATTCCTATATTCTAGATGTTCAGAAGGCATATGGAATGCATGTATGCCGCCCAATTCATTTAAATCACATGCAAATATATATACATGAATATATTTACATAAAACTTTAAATCACACAACATGTTATGTATTTACCCATTCAACATCGTAAACAGCTCACTAGCTAATATACAAACACAAGCAATTCGACCAATTACTTAATCAAGACATATTTTCCCAAAATACATTTTCGGGTCACTATTCATAGGAACAAGAAACCCTGGTGGCTTACCGCTCCAACATCAAATAAAACACGGTTCATATTAAGAACTCCAGATTTCACCCGCCACTTCCTCGCCTCAAATCCAATCAACACATGATTAACACCCAAAACAACCCATTTTACACCATTAGTCATGGAGCAGCCACGGGTCGCCCATTTGTTTCAAATTTTACATTAATTCGGGTCCTAAGGTTTTGACTGATCAAACGGCCCCTAATGGCCCTAATCGACTCCAAACATTCAAAGCACTAAAATGGGAATAAAAATCCAAGTAGGGAGAAAATCCTACCTCAAGGAGTTTGAAGAAACTCCCGATCCCGTGAGTCCACGCCAGAGTCCGTCCCGCGTGAACATTCTCCTTCTGCCCCGAAGACCGCCGACGGTCGGATCGCCCGTATTTCTAGAGAGAAGGAGGACATCATCTCTCTAAAAAAAACTCCATTTCCGCGCCCGCACGCACCTCTCTTTCAATGCTATTCAATTTGTGGGAGACAACACTGCATAACATTTGTCTTTTAGTGCCACTCTAACAAACTCAAAAATGACCATTTTGTCCTTCTTTCCCGCTTTGTCATTCCCACTACCGCTGTCCATTCATCATTTCTCTACTCATACCACTTGGCGGAAGGAGTACTTGTTATATGTGACTTCGTCGCATCGAATCGATTTATTTCGCACTCGAAACGCGATGCCCTCGAAAACTGCCGACCGGACCACCGGCCCTCGAAAATTACGAATTTTACGTTGCTAACTAGATTTCATGAGACGATTCCAACGGTACAACTAAGCCAGCTATCCGAGATCTAGAGAATTACTACGATTTTAACCGAAATTACAATTTTATAATCAAAATTACAATTTGCCTCTTATTCCGTAATTGAATTTTTGTCTTACAAAGACCTACGATGTATCATACCTATACACTAACGATATTTCATACCATATACACCTAACGATGTACCACACCATGTACGATCCTAAACCGCTTGGTGAATCCCGACCTCAGCCAAGACCGTGGCATCGGACCAACATCATACCACCATGTATCCATCCTAAACCGTCAGAACCCAACCTCACGGCCGCGGAATAACATATAACCGCGGATGAAACCAACCTCACGCCACCGCGGGCAAAAATCCGTAATACCAAACCGCTGGTCAAACCGACCACGCACTGCGGGCAAACCCAAAATACCAAACCGTCGGGTCAAACTGACCTCACATTACCGTGGCAAACCCAGAATACCAAACCGTCGGGTCAAACCGACCTCACGGCAACGTGGCAACTAATAAACCATCGTCAAACTCGAATTTACCAAGAACGCGGCAACTAGCAAACCGTTGGTCAAAACCACCCCACGGTCGCGGAATTAATATATGACCGTTGGATAGAACCAACCTCACGACAATCGCGGGCAATCCCAATGTACGCCAGCAGCCGTAATCACCAACCCAATATCCGGTGACAATATGGTACATCACCTTATAACCTCCAAACTCAATGACCTTTACCTGGCGTGTGCCTTTCCCAACGCCATCGCATCTTAGGTTGCTAAATTTATTAACTTACTTTCCACAACTCAATCCAATTACACATTGAAGATCTTATTTCAATCATGGTTTAAATTCAACAATACCTCAATGACCATATTCCTAACCATTTATTAAACACATATTTCAAAATCCATTTCCATAAATCAATACTTCATAAGGAAACTCCACCTTACATGCTCAAAATATCTAAATACCACAGAATCACCCAAGAAACCAGTACAACTTCCAAACAGTGAAAATGTTGACAAAAATTCACATGATATGTTAACTTGTTTTATATAAGACCGATAACCACATTTATATGCAACCAACCATTTGATCAAAACAGTATATATGAAACAACAAACCACAAATATATATCAATAAACACCCCCAAAGCATTTTTTAAAAACATATAAACTACTTTCATCACTGGGCACGCCTCGTCATTCCTTCCGTAGGATCGTCCTAGCCTGCGTGAGTGCCTATAATATAAATAAAATACCACTTAGGCTCCAATAATTGAACCAACGACATTTGAATATCCCTAAGGCCTTAGAACAACATTTAGAACTATGAGATCATCCTAATTGAACTCCGACAGGTCCAATTACACAACCCTATAGGCCCGATACCCAAAATTGGGGCTTTTCACCCGGGAGCTAATTTCTCGAAATTGAACCGTCCAATAATTCCTAAAACATCCACTTCACTAATACAACTTTCAATTTTTTCCAGATTGAATCAATTGTTTTATTTCGGGGCCCCGGTATTTCACTTTCACCCAAACAACTCTAAAATGGAAAACTAACCAAACGACGCCCAAAATTACAAACCACATATCAATGGAGTCCCAAGAGACCAGAACTCATTAATTATTACCTCACCCAACAATACCAGGGTGGCCGGAAAACCGATCTAACTCTTCTACCGGGATGAGCCAAGGTAACTTCCAAACGGTGCGGACTCAAAAAAGGGACCACTAAATGAGTTCGGGTGGGTCCAAAATGGTGAATGAGCGATGGGGTGGTTTGAATGGGCCTAGTGCAAGAACAATCCGGCCGATCACGGTGGTCACGCTTCGCCGTCCGATCCGGCCGGGCCCGGCCGGCAGGCCAGAAATTTGTTTCGACGGGATCAGTCCGAGGTCAGCGCACCTGGTGGTCCAAATACGGTACGCAGAATCCGCCTATGGTGCCTCGTCTGTCCGATTTCACACCGCAAAGTACTCCTACCCAAAAGGTGTTCCCGGCTGAGAGTTTTCTGTGGTTTCGTTGGGAGCTCAAGTGTTGTTTTGGGCTAGGCTTTTGGCTCGTATCACAAGCTATGTTTATATAGGGTCTAGGGTCGCTGTAAAACCTAATGTAACTTGACACCGATAAAGTGCTATCGTTGAACTTCTAATAGTCGTGAACTTTTTATCCTGAAGTCGGATTGTGATCGCTCCGTCTATGAACTCGTAGACGACGCGCCTACAAATGGTGTCTTAGTTAACCTAAAACTATTCCTCCGAAAAGTCAAACCGGTCAACTTAATAAACTTGGTCAAACTTGGTCAAACTTGGTCAAACTTGGTCAAACTTGGTCAAACTCGTATTATTTGGTACTGGTCGCATCCGCCTTACGAACATGCAAATGACCAATTCTTTGCAACCTACTTCAAGCATGGTATTAATTGACTGCTGGGCTTGGAGGATTCGTGAAGTGCTTCACAAACGGCCAGTGGCTTCAACCTCACCATGGCTATCCCGTGAAAACCCCAGAGAGAAAGCATGCACAATCGCACCAACTTCATTTCGGATTACACCACCCACACCCACTTGGCAAGAGTCTTCAAAGATCGCACCATCCAAGTTGCATTTTAGCTGTCGCAAGAGAGAATCTCGAAACATGGGATTTCCCATGTCACGACAAGCAGATCTACCGAGGCGCGGCAGACAGAGCGCCGCACGATGTGAGGCCCAAAGGAGTGTGATCGATCGCCTCGCGCACGGCAAGGCGCCCCGTCAGCGACAGAGTTGTCTGCCAGCAGCACAAGGCACTATGCTATGCACCGTTTGGAGCCACTGCTCTGGCATTGTTTAGTGGAGTCCATCTATATACACTGTTCACGGAGTTTTCCAAATCTAGTTTCTGGATCCAATGGGACCTAGCGACAGAAAAAAAAAAATGACCTCTGAATCAGAGTCACAAAGAAAACGCTTGAGCTAATGCTCTGAACTGTTCATGGGCAATATTCATGGATAATGTTCACATGGGTTTTCCAAATCTAGTTTCTAATCCAATGGGACCTAGAATTAAAAAAAAAAAAAAAGACCCTCGGGAATTGGAGCGTCACATTAGCCATCCATGGTTTGGCCGAGACCAACGGAAAGGAGCCACCATCTGCGTGAGGGAGCTGGGTATGAGGTTCCTCTTGCATGCTGTAACTCTCTGATAAAATCTAGCTCCTGTTGAACAGTACTTGAGTTGGGAAGGTAGTGACCCATCCAACCTATGGTGCCTCGTTTACTATGGTCCAAGCTTATGGTACCAAGAATCGAGACCTGCCCTTTGGGTTGAAATGATTGAAGAAGGAGAAGAATATTTAAGCAAAAGACCCCGACGCAGGTTGAAAGTTCACACAGTCGCTTATCAAAATATGTTCTGGTTCCTCCACAAGAGATTTTCGCATGGTGGATGGTCTCAATTTCCCCATTACACCTTGGGCATCTCGGATTCAGTGGCATTCCTCTACCCTTCAAGATAGCATGGACCGGGAGGCATCCCATGCATGCCCTTCAGAGAAATAGAAAATACATGGGGCCGCCTTAGGGTTGATTGTTTGACTTATCGCCGAAGCTATTCAGCTTTCCAAAGATTAAAGTGTTTTAGTTTTTAAAATTTTCACGACGTATTGTTGAAATTTTTAAAAAGTTATGAATATAAAAAATGAAAATATTTGGCTTTTTCTATTCAGAAAAAGTAATTTTCCATAAAAACAAGAAAAACTTCATCATTGCCCAACAAGAAGAAGGGCTAGCAACACTCACTACTAGGGATGACAATGGGAGGGTTTGGGACGAGGCGGCCCCATCTCGACCTGGCTCATTTATTTTTTTCAATTCTCAAACCTATCTCATTTAAAAAATTAAACGAGATGGGGCGGGGATGGGAAAATTCCCAAACCCGCCCCGTATTGAATGCATCAGCCACCACATGCGTTGCCTCATGTTCAAGTCCCGTCACAGAAGATATATTTCCTGCACTTTGCGGGTCCGAAACACCGAACTACTCACTATCTAGGTAGTGAAAACAATCTTCAAGCAAAGACTAAGGCCGCTAACTCCATGTCACACAAGCAAAATTCGCCTATGATTCTTAACTCCGCCGAGAACTATAAGTTACTTCACTTCCTGACGCATCAAAACACATCCCATCCGTCCGAGGCATCACAATACATCGTGTACCTATGTCCCTTCCGGACTATCAAATAGAAGCCGAACTAGCCTCCTTTAATTCCCGGGAATGCCTCACACAAGTCATTCCACTCAAACTCACCCTTTCCGGTCAATCTGCCATAGGTGCAAATGAATCGAGAAGTCCTCAATGAACCTCCATTACCCCGAAGGCCCTAAGAAACTTCAGATTCAAAGATCAATTTCGGGCTGCTACTGAACTGATAATCGTTCAACCTTTCCCGGGTGCACCACAACTGCCGATACTGACGTCCCAAAGACCCATCTCAAGAAGCCAAACTCACACCTCATCAACTTAGCTGCATACAATTGATGTTCCTCTGAGGGTCTCGAGAACAATCCTCAAGGGATCCCCTATGCTTCTCCTCGACCGGGAGTAGATCAAAATGTCATCCACAAAGACTTCACTTACTTCATCGGACGGCGAGGGGTTGAATACCCTATGCATGAGATCCATGAATGTCGCCGAGTATTCGCCAAACCGAATGGCATCACCGGAACTCGAAATGCCCGTGACCGCCCTAAACACCGCTCTTTGTGGATATTCGCCCCAACCCTCACCATGAAACCTAAGAGAAGGTCTATCTTTGGAGACTCGCGCCTCTCAACTGGACAAATAAATCATCAATTTAGTGGGTACCGATGACAAGAAATCCCATTCAATCACGGTAATCAATGATAAATAAGGCCCTTGGTCCTTCTTAGCAACAGGACCGAGCACCCATGGTGAAGGCTCAAGTCCCCTTGTCCAATACCAGGACTGACCTTGAGTTCCCGCACTCAACCTAGCGCCATCCTATGAGTCACGTAAATGGCGATGTACTGTATGTGAATCCTATCACAAGCTCCATCCTCTACGGAGGTAATCTCAGCTCATCAGAAAACATCCTCATATTTTTAGAACTACCCAGTAGATCCAAATCTTGTCTCACCTCGTCCTCTAGGGTAAGGCTTTCTAGCCAACCTATCCACCGCTCAAAGCATCTGAGTCGCACGGCCGTAAAGATCGTGCTTGTCCCCTTGAAACGTATCACCGAATAACGCCCCGTGTGTAGCAGAACCCCCATACGATCACAAATCAATGAAGACTCAATGTGTCAACTGGGCCCATCCCAAGGATGCCACAACTTTTACATGTCCATGACCCTTAAACTACAAAGGAGTGGTGAATCCCGAGATCTCTAGCCCATAATCCCGACATATTTGGATCAACTCTCACCCTAGTTCATAGGAGATACCACATACAAATCCACTTTCCAAGCAATAACTCTAAGCCCATACTCACACATGATGCAACAACAATGAATATGATGCACTTGAATTAGGCAACACTCTTGTCAAGAAGTGTGAAAGTAGAAATGTATCCTTTATATCAGACTGATCTGCACTTGAGGTGTAATGGCGTAGACACGCCCCTGGGTCCCTGAAGTACTGGCTTGAGAGCCTGCCCTACCTCGACCTACGCACTCGGCCCATGTGGCCCGTCTGCGAAATAGTAGGTGCTTGTGAGCACCCTGGGACTGATACCGGTCCCCTTGGCCCATGTTGGGGTAAGGAGGAACAAACTGCGTCTGCGCATGTCCCGCTGATGATTGGGATTGTGGTGTCCCATAACTTTGGGATCCCTACCTCTGAGGGCAATCCCGTCTAAAGTGTCCAGGCTGGTGGCAATGGAAACACGCTGTGACGCCCTAAAACCGAGGTGTCCGTTGACAACCCGTCAACCCACGAAATACTCGTGGATGTTGGGTAACCTACCCGCCATTCACGAAAATCGGGCAAAGTCTCCTTTGTACGGGGAGCTCTATCTCTACCCAAATATAAAACCTGTCCCAAACAACCACAATGACCAATGACAGGTCTACATGCGAAGTAATATAATGATTACTGGGCCTTGCATCAATACTCACAAAATATATCCCAAATACATCAACTATTTACAATAGTTCAAGGAGTTAATAAATTCCTTATACAAACATATATTAAAATTACCACATTCTAATACATGTTATACAAAATCAAAGCCATAAGCTCCGCTTTTCTTCATATGTGCGTCTCGACAAGTGTCACTGTCTGACCAATTCAGAAAAGCAAGTCCCACTGACGGTGAGCAAAGCCTGCGAGAGATAATCTCCTACAAGGGCTACTCCCCACCTAAGTGCACATGCAATGGTCGTACAATCAAACACACATCCAAGTGCAACATACACATGTCTACCTAAATGTCTACATGCCATGAATGAGACTCGACTCACCATGCCCCATGTATTGAGCCCTCGCCGGCTCCATCACTCAATATGTCATTGAGTAATATATCCCGAGTCACTCAATAACTCGCCTCACATGCATACACCAATCCGTGACAATTGCACAGGCTGAAGAGATCAGTATCGAGTCACTATCGAATACAAATGACGTGTTAATGGATGAACATCTAACACTGATCTAATACATACTGAATCTATGATAAAACATGACCGTGTGTCTTCTTTGGGCAACATAACTTTTCTGGGTGATACTGCAAACCCCAACCCGATTGAATGTTATAATAAGAAGTTTTTGAACCGATTAGAGGTCCAATGATAGAAACGAGGGTAGATTAGAATTTAGAATGTCTGACGTCATTCGGGATACGAAGTGGAATTTTCGAAAATTGTAACCGAATGCCCTAAGGAATAATGAGTTTTCTTATTATATCCGAATGGAGGGGTTTGCAAAGGAATTTGTAAGAAATTTCAGTTCCTATGACTTTGAACTGATATTTAGAAGAGAATAGGAGATTTAAGTGAATAGTGATTTCGACCAGTAAAATCTGGGCTCATGAAATTTTTTTCTGAAATTGGGTCAAAATACGAAATGTCCAGAATATATCATAAAGACTAACGAAACTGAAATAGCGCGAAACGGAGTCCGCTTGATAGTTTCCCAGTGATCCGAATCGCACTGTGTAATAATACTATTGTCCCGATTTTCGATTTAATGATTTTAAATCCGGATTTCGGGTGATTTCTAAAGCCTGAACTAATCGGTGAAGGATTTAATTAGAATATTTCATGGTCAATTTGAAGTTTAGACGACCATAGAATATTTTTAGACGTTTAATCAGCATAAAAGCAAAGATAAGACAAAAAAGGAATAAAATCATGAGAAATGGAGATATTTTCTATGAGAGCTAATCAAAACATTTCTTAAGGGCTGGGTTAGGGTTTCAGGACTCATTGTGAATGGACCAATGAGGTTCATGGCTCAAATGCAATAAAATAAGTTGATTACAATATAAAAGAAATGGAGGACCAAATTGTAATTTAAGGAAAGTTAGAATATTTAAATGGGGGAGACAACCAAAATAATTCATTTGGTCTCTCAAAAGTTAAGGCACCCGCATGAGGAGAAAAGGAGAAGAAGAGAGGAAGAAGAGGAAGAAGAGGGAAGGAGAAGAAGTGGAGAAGAACAAAGGTATGTTTTTTTGTATGGAATCAAGTGTCTTTTCGATGTCTGTGGTTATCGGGTGATTGCTAGGGTTTTTCTATGGAGATTGGTTTGTTCCAAACCTAGGGTTTTGGTTGAGAGATCACACAAACCCTTGGAATTGTTGAGGTTTTAGGATAAAACCTCCAATTGGGGTATTTAAGGTCGAATCCGCGATGAATTTGATAGAAATTGGAGAGTTGTTTGATTAGGTTAGGGTTTTGACAAAACTGGCGGAGTAAGGGTTAGGGCTTGATAGTGAATTGTGTGTGTTATGTTGAAATGGGTATAATGCACTGATTTAAGTGTTTAGGAGGAAAGAAAAATGGAAGACAAACACATTTTGGTCAATTTTGGCAGCAGTCTCAAAGAGGAATGTCCTGTTTTCTGTTTTGACTAGTTTTGTATTTTGGCTTAATCTTACTCAATTTTGATCCGATTTGAGTGATTTATGGCTACGTAAAATAGACTTGAAGGAAAACAAAACTTAAGAAGAAGGTATCGCCAATTCTGATCCTAAGTGGCCTAAATATTCACCAAAGTAGGACTACAAGCCAAATTCTGGTTCAGTTTCTAACATAGATTAGCCCGGTTATCGGACGCAAGTGAGTTTCTGGTTCGAATTGGGTGATTCCAATTGAATAGAACCCTTAGCACCTAGCTTTAAATGAGTATAAGGACATAGTGTCAAAATATGAAGTAAAGACTGGAAAATGAGTAATACAACTGTCACTTAGAAAATTCCAGAATGACTAGTTGGCATGAAAATGCTACATAACTTTAGTTTGATGATCCGACAGGATTGATTCCAATTCCTAAGTAAAATAGATCTTAGAGGAATAAGGAATATAGGAATGAGTATTTATGGTGGATTAAATGGAAATTATGGTTAATGTGTAATTGTGATTTTCTTGGAAAAGGTGAAAAGGACTATCGGACGGGAACGGGAACTCAACGGGAAGCAAGCGGGATTGAGCGGTGAACTGTGAGTGTAAAAATGATGTTTTGAAAATTGAGTTTTAAAAGTGAATTATTTTGATGTTAAAATGAAAAGTTTAATGTAAATGTTTATATTGCCTAAATGAAAAGTTTTGATGTAAATGCAAAATTTTAATGTAATATGTTTATCTTGGTATCAATATATATATATATATTTATATTAAATTATATATGTATGCATATGTTAAGGCATTATGAAAGTTTAAAACGTGTAAAGAATGCATATGTATATTTGCATATATATATATGAGTTTTCTCATGATAAAGTAAAAGGATTTAAATGGGATTTATAAAATGTAGTTTGATAAATGTTTACCGATAGTTACCCTAACCCTATATGGATCGTTATGACTGATATCGAAGCGAGGTACTTTAAGCGCAAGGATTTAGAGGGTAAAGTTATAGGTTACAACCGAGGGAGGGAATTAGTGTCTAGAGTAATATCCTTACACGTGATAAGGTGTTATGACCGAACCCTATGCAAAGCGTATTTCTCCAAGAAGATGGGTTGGTTATGACTGAATCGTGATCTGATTCCTCACCGTCAAGACCGGAAACCGCTCGTGTTTATCTCCGGGTTCCATCAGAAGGAAAGAAAGAAAGAAAGAAAGTTTAAGGCATAAATGGATTTTAATTGTATAAGTATGTATTAGAAGGAAAGAAATAAAGTTTAAGGTATAAATGTTTCAAAGCATAAATGGATTTTAAATGTATAACTATTTATTGAAAGAAAGTTTAAGGCATAAATGTTTCAAAGCATAAATTGATTTTAATATATAAGTATTTATTGAAAGAAAGTTTAAGCGCATAAATGTTTAAGGTATAAATGGATTTTAGTCGATAAGTATGTATTATTTTGGTATATAATTAAAATGTTATTTTAATGAAAATGTGGCCACCACTGGCTCCTTTAGCTTTCATTCTTTTTCCCATGTTTTCAAACATTGGGACTCGAGACAAAGGCCGATAGAGGACCCTCGTGGGCAAAGGGAGTCGAGCCAATGATGAGACGACGACCGTGATTTCATTGTATATATAATTTCAGATATTGTTTATGTCAATATTTTGTTATGTATATATGTATATGTATAAAGTTGAAAAGGAACTACGTGGGCTTTGATCTCAAAGGATGAGGTACGTAGGCGGCCTGGGCTTTGGGTTCTACTCAAGCCCAAATGCTTTAATAAAATGGGCATGGAATTTAAGAGGGTTTGAATGTTTTGATCATTTGAAGTAAACAAATGTATATGTATGTATATTGTGTTGATTGGGTTGCGGACGAAGTCCCATTACGAAGTATAAATTGAAGTTTATAAGTGTTTTTAAATGCTTTATCAGGTTTTGTAAATTTGGGAAAGTCCAAAAAATGAGAAACTCGCCAATTTTTTCTCGAAAATCCATGTTTGAAAACAAAAGAAAAGAAAAAAATTATCACTTCGCCTCCGCATTATTTTCTAAAGGTATGCTAAAGATTGTAAAGGGGTTCTCGCCCATGGATTTTATTTGACAGCTTTAAGGAAAAGTTTCTATATCCATTGGAGTAAAAATGAGGTCCTCGTTCATGAGGTTAATCCGGTTCGATCCTTCAACGTGGTATCGAGCCACTTGCCAAAATGTTATAAAGATTTGAAAATTTTATGTTCATATGATTGTTTTAATGTTTTATTTTTAAAATTTCATAAATTATTTATGTGATTTAAAATCATATATGCATTACATGACATATGAAATTTTCAGTTCATTAAATGCGTCGTCGAGGCCGACTCGCCACTGTGAGAGCCCCGAGGGCATTAGTACCACCTCGAAATACCGAGGTTTCATTTATAGAAATAATACTAGATCTTTTGAGTTGAAGGTTTAGACAAAAGGAGTCTTCAAGACTTTAATTTCAAAGATTACATCTGAGGATAGGAGAATAGTGGCGCTGAAAAGATCATAAAAGTTTGAAAGAAATCAGAGGCATGTGTAGAAGAGTCCCACTCATCATCAATACCTTAGGAGGAATATTAATGTAATGTAACCAGACTGTCCAAATGGGAGTCTATTCGTTGGAATGAAAATCTGTTACTACTAACATGGAAATGATAACAAGTTCTACTAAGTTTAAACTAGGGATGAGCAATTAGAGGACACTGGGAGATCTATTATTTCGAGAATCTGTCGATGATTGTCGAAAAAAAAAGATGAAGAAGACGATTCTAATGATAGATTAACATATAAATGCATGATCTTATACATAATCGTGCACAATCAATTGTAGGATATGAGGTCCTTATTCCAAGAAATGCCACAGTTATGTATCAAGAGAAGTTAGTCATGTATCATTGCTTGAAAGTCAATCCGGCGATAAAAGATAAATGAAAAACCAAAAAGGTCCATATCACGGCTTGAAGAGGTTTGCTGTAGGTTTTAGTCCAGAGATTTGGACCACAATAGTGCGGGATACCATTGATTACAAGACGTGCCAGTAGTAGAGGCCGCAATTAGGGATGAGAGGAGCATGGGTTTGAAAACTCTGTGCTACGCAAAGTCATGACGTAAACGAAGTGGGTCGATGGGCTTAGGGAGGTTCTAGTGCTACTAGGATTTTATGGATTATTTATCTAAACCTTCAATGGAGTTAATATGCTTTCTTTAGTTAGTAAATTGGATATAATTTAGGTTGATTTGCTAAGAAATTGAAAAGAAAGAATATATTATAAGGATCATTAATTGTGTAAACTTTGGATGTTAATAAAAGTGATGTTGTTTGATTGGTTTTAATTTGACGAATGACACATTTGAAATGCTTGAAGGAATTAATGGAATTAAAAGTTCAATAGAAAATGAGATGAGAGGGTTAGGCCAAGAAAGGGTTTAATTGGAAATGCATTGGGTTGATTTAGTTTAAGTAAATCAAACGACATGGGATGAATTATCAAAAACAATTTGTTGAAAGAACCGAAGAAATTGAAGAAATAATTATGAATGTGTGACATGCCTGGACGGACCACACCCTAGAGAAGTATGGAAAGTTGAGTTTCCATTGATTTTAATCAATTGGAAGTGATTACGCCTAATGAAATGTTAGAATTAATGTTTTAAGAAGAATCGATTAAGATATAAATGAAATTTTTGCTAAGGTGAAGGGCATTATGGGTTTTTCACTTTAAGGATGCTAATGGCTTGGATGTAAGGCTTGCAAATATGTTGTCATGAGCCTTGATTTAATTAAAGTGAATCGATAAGTTGAGACTTCATGATGAGGGATGTTCCAAGACAACATTCCTAACACTAAGACGGCATTTTGAGTTTCCTAGTCATGCCATTTGACTTACGAATGCCCCACTTTTATGGATCTCATGAATAGGATTTTTCCGCCTTATTTAGACTGCCTTTGTTATCGTGTTTTATTGAGCCACGCATCGATCTATTCAGGCAAAGGAGAAGAACATGCAGCACTTCGAGGATACCCTGCAAACATCAAGGGAACATCGGTTATATGCTAAACTCAAGAGTGTCCGTGGCTCGGAGAAGTGTCGCCTTTTAGGACACATAGTTTCGCAGAGGGAATCTCAAAGGATCCACAAGGTCGAAGTTGGAGTACTGAATTGGAAACCTCCTACGAGTACATGCGTGATAAGGAGTTTTCTCTGGCTCTGCAGTAGATCGTAAGTTCGCTGAGGGATTTTCTAAGATAGTCGCACTTTGACTAGACTGACAAAGAAATGAGGAACCGCTTTTATGGTCGTGAGGCTGTCACAGCTTCGAAGTGAACCCAAAAGGAGATTGGACTCGCTCCAAAGACTTACACTTCCATCGGGTATGCGATGGCTTCAAAGGTATCAGGATACCCCAGTGTGGCCTAGGGTTGTGTATTAATGCAGAATGATTGCGTGATTGCATATGTTTCTATGCACTGAAGAAGCATGAATGTAATTATCCTACACACGACCTTGAGCTAGCACCGTAGTATCTGCCTTATGGATATGGAGGCATTACTACATGGAGTGCCCCGTAGGATTTTACGTATCATAAGAGTCAGAGGGTCTGCTACTTGCATGAACCGAAATATGAGATGTAGGAGATGGATTGAATCTCATCAAGGATTATGAATGTACCATTGAATATCATCCCGAAAGGCGAACGTGGTATAAATGCTCTTAGAAGAACCATGAGTTCCCTATCGCACTTGAGGGCCGTGCATCTTCCTCGACTAATAGAATTGAGGTCCTTGGGTGTGAGACTAGAACTGACAGATTCAGGAACATTGTTAGCCACATTTCAGGTATGTCCTGTAGTGATAGACAGGATTAGAGAGTCAGACTATGGATCCACGTATAGTACTAGGTATAAGGTATTAAATGGGAGTGATTAGAGGAAGAAAATGGAAGAATAAAATAGAACATGGTTTGCAATAATTCAAGTTAAAATGGAAATGAGGGGTCAAGGGTAGTTTAGTAATTTCCATTGTTCTCGCATTAGTCCTAGGTTTACCCTACTCGCTTGGTCCAGCCATTAATGCCCTTGATTAAATTGCACTTCAGTACAGCTTTTCATCCATAGACGGATGGCCCATATGAGAGGACTATACAGACTTTAGAGGATATGCTTAGGGCATGTGTTATGGAGTTTAAAGGAAGCTGGGACACCCATCTACCCCTGAGGGAGTTTGCATACTATAACAGTAATCAGGCCAGTATTGGTATGGCCCCTTATGAGGCTCTTATGGACTAAAATGTCAACTCCGTGATGTTAGACGAGGAGGTGAAAGGAAATTAGTAGGTTCAGAATCATTCAAGTGACTTCCAGGATAAGGTCAAGGTTATAAGGATAGATTGAAAATTGCACAAAACCGACAGAAAAGTTATGCGGACAATCGCCGTAGGGACCTAGAGTTCGAGGTAGGGGATATGATATTTTTGAGGATTTCCCCATGGAAGGGCGTACTAAGATTTGAGAAACGTGAAAGTCGAAGTCCACGATATATCACTACACATGATTGTCGTAGAGGATTGGAGAGGCGGTATATCGATTGAGCTGCATCCGACTCGACGATTCACGATGTTTTCCATGTTTCTATGCTCCGCAAGTATATACTAGACCCTTCACATGTATTGACAGAGCAAACTGGGCAGAAATACAAAGAGAATTTGATATACGAAGAGGAACTAGTGCAAGATCTCGACCGTCGAGCAAAAGTTCAAGCAAGAATAAAGACTATTCGGCCAGGAAGGTATTGTGGAGGAGTCATACGGTGAGGAAGCCATATGGGGAGCATGAGGAGCGATGAAGAGGCATTATTCCCATCTCTTTGATGCGTATTTAATGTTTTAATTTCGAGGACCTAAATTTTTTATAAGGAGGGGTGATTGTAAAACCCCAACCCGATTGAATGTTATAATACAAGAGTTTTTGAACCGATTAGAGGTCCAATGATAGAAACGAGGGTAGATTAGAATTTAGAATGCCCGACGCCATTTGGACATGAAGTGAATTTTCGAAAATTGTAACCGAATGCCCTATGAATAATGAGTTTTCTTATTATATCCGAATGGAGGGGTTTGGTAAAGGAATTTAAGAAATTCTGCCTTATGACTAACCGATATTTAGGAAGAGAATAGAGATTTAAGTGAATAGTGATTTTGACCGGAAATTGGCCCGGCGCTGAAATTTTTCGAATCAAAATACGAAAATGTCCGTAATATATCATAAAGACTAACGAAACCGAAATAAAGTGAAACGGAGTCCGTTGATAGCCAGTGATCCGAACGTAATTCGTAATAATACGCTATTGTCCGGATTCGATTTAATGGATTTTAACCGGAGCTGTGATTTCAAAGCCGAATCCACTGCGGAAGGGATTTAATTAGAATATTTCATGGTCAATTTGAAGTTTAGACTACTATAGAATATTTTCACGTTTAATCGCGATAAAAGCAAGATAAGACAAAAAGGAATAAAAATCGATAAATGGAGATATTTTCTATGAGAGCCAATCAAAACATTTCTTAAGGCTAAGTTAGGTTTGTGACTCATTAGAATGGACCAATGAGGTTCATGGCTCAAATGCAATAAAATAAGTTGATTGGCAATATAAAAGAAATGGAGGACCACCAATTTAAGGAAAGTTAGAATATTTAATGGGGAGAGACAACCAAAATAATTCATTTGGTCTCTCAAAAGTTAAGGCACCGTATGGAGGAGAAAAAGGGAGAAGAAGAGAGGAAGAAGAGGAAGAAGAGGGAAGGGAGAAGAAGGAAGAAACAAAGGTATGTTTTTTTTTTGTATGGAATCAAGTGTCTTTTTGATGTCTAGGTTACTGTGTGATTGCTAGGTTTTTCTATGGAGATTGGTTTGTTCCAACCTAGGGTTTTGGTTGAGAGATCAGCACAAACCCTTGAATTGTTGAGGTTTTGTGGATAAAACCCCAATTGGGGTATTTAAGGTTGAATCATGATGAATTTGATAGAAATTGAGAAAGAAATTTGATTGTTAGGGTTGACAAACCAAGTGAGTAAGGGTTAGTTTGATAGTGAATTGTGTGTGTTATGTTGAAATGGGTATAATGTCAGATTTAAGTGTTTAGAGGAAAGAAAATGGAAGACAAACACATTTTACTGTAATTTTGGGCAGCAGTCTCGGTACAGGAAATGTCCTGTTTTCTGTTTTACCTCAGTTTTGCATTTTGGCCATAACTTACTCAATTTTGATCCGATTGAGGATTTAAGTGGCTACGTAAAATAGGACTCTTAGAAGGAAACAAAACTTAAGAAGAAGGTATCGCCAAATTCTGATCCTAAGGGCTTCAAATATTCACTCAAAGTAGGACCATGCAAGCCAAATTCTGGTTCAGTTCTTTGAACATAGATTAGCCCGTTATTTGGACGAAGTGAGTTCTCAAGGTTCAATCGGGTGATTCCACTGAATAGAAACCCTTTAGCACCTTAGCTTTAAATGAGTATAAGGGACAGTGTGTCAAAATATGAAGTAAAGACCTCGGAAAATGAGTAATACAAACTGTCACTAGAAAAATCGGTAAATGACTAAGTTATATGAAAATGCTTATAATCTTAGTTTGATGATCCATAGATTGATCTCAATCTAAGTGCAAAATAGATTCCTAGAGGAATAAGAATATAGGAATGAGTATTTATGGTGGATTAAATGAAATTATGGTTAATGTAATTGTGATTTTCGAAAAGGTGAAAAGGACTATCGATTCGAACGAACTCAAATCGGTGCTTGCTGGATTGAGCGCGAATCAGAGTGTAAAATGATGCTTTGAAAATCGAGTTTTAAAAAGTGAATTATTTTGATGTTAAAATGAAAAGCTTACTGTAAATGTTTATATTGCCTAAAATGAAAAGTTTTGATGTAAATGAAAAATTTAATGTACATGTTTATCTTGCATCAATATATATATTTATATTAAATTATATATGTATGCATATGTTAAGGCATTATGAAAGTTTAAAAACGTAAAGAATGCATATGTATATTTGCATATATATATATAAGGAGTTTTTCATGATAAAGTAAAGGATTTAAATGGATTTATAAATGTAGTTTGATAAATGTTTTACTGATGAGTCACTCTAACCCCATATGACTCGTTATGACTGAGCACGTCGAGGTACTCCAGCGTAAGGATTTAGAGGGTAGTTATAGCTTACTTAACCGAGGGAGGGAATTAGGGTGCCTAGGGAGCAATATCCTTACACGTGATAAGGTAAGAGGATCGGAACCCTATGCAAAGCGTGAGTTTCTCCGCAGCATAGTGGTTGTCAGACTGCCCCTCACCGTCGCATTCGAAACTGCTCGTGTGTTTATCTCCGGTTCCACGAAGGAAAAAGAAAGAAAGAAAGAAAGTTTAAGGCATAAATGGATTTTAATTGTATAAGTATGTATTAGGAAGCGAAAGAAATAAAGTTTAAGGTATAAATGTTTCAAAGCATAAATGGATTTTAAATGTATAACTATTTATTGAAAAAGAAAAGTTTAAGGCATAAATGTTTCAAAGCATAAATTGATTTTAATGGTATAAGTATTTATCGAAAAGAAAGTTTAAGGCATAAATGTTTAAGGTATAAATGGATTTTAGTTGGATAAGTATGTATTATTTTGTATATACTCGAAAATGTTATTTTAATGAAAATGTACATCACCGGGCTCTTTTAGCTCATTCTTTCCATGTGTTTTCAAAACATTTTCAGCATCTCGAGACAAAAGGCCGATGAGACCCTCCTGCAAGTGAAATGAGTCGAGCCAAGATGACGACGACTGTGGATTTCATTGTATATATAATTTTGCATATTGTTTATGTCAATATTTTGCTATGTATATATGTATATGTATAAAGTTGAAAAGGAACTACGTGGGCTTTGATCCTCAAAGAGGTACGAGGCGGCTCCGCTTTAAGTTCTGGCCAAGCCAAAATGCTTTAATAAAATGGGCATGGAATTTAAGAGGGTTTGAATGTTTTGATCATTTGAAGTAAACAAATGTATATGTATGTATATTAGTGTTGATTGGGTCAGGGACGAAGTCCTAATATAAAGTATAAAATTGAAGTTTATAAGTGTTTTTAAATGCTTTTATCAAAGTTTTGTAAATTTGGGAAAGTCCGAAATGTATAGGAAACTCGCCAATTTTTTCCTCGAAAAATCCAAGTGTTTGAAAACAAAAAGAAAAGAAAAAAATTATCACTTCGTCTCGCATTATTTTCTAAAGGTATGTTAAAGATTGTAAAGGGGTTCGCTCCATGAATTTTATTTTGACGCTTTAAGGAAAAGTTTCTATATCCACTGAGTGCCGGAGGTCCCCTAAGCTCGCGAGATTAATCCGGCCGGGATCCCTTCCGCATACCGTATGTCTCTTACACCCATACGTAACTATGATATCGCGGTCTCTTATGACCCATACGCCTGAAGTTCTCACCGAATCCTCAAACATGTACTCTCAAGCATGAATGAAACCATTTCCAAACAAAGGTTTTGTTTTTAACCCGTGACAACCCTTCGAGGTAAATATGGATTGTGACTGATAATCATTTTGTGGATAACCCTGATGTATCAATTGACAGATCTCGACGATTGATATTATATGGACAACCCTCCGATGTTGTAGTGGACACACTCGATAAATAATATTATTGGTCAACCCTCCGAACAATTCTCTCAAGAAACCACCTCATGCACTCACTCCTATTGTTTTAGGGTGCCCCATATGGAAATGAATGAGCCATTTCCATTTTCTTAACCCGTATACGCATTTGACGTTGTCTTATTAATCAAAGCCCACTAATCAACACCCTACGCTGCAGTTGATCCACAACCGTGTACTCATGACACACCATCAAACACCCACACAAGACATCTCAACTATGCACCCCAAACTCCACTTCTAGGTTACCCCAAAGGCATATGGAATGCATGATGCCAATTCCAACACATTCATGCTAATATATCTAGCATGCATATATATTAACATAATTAAATCACATAAAACATGTTATGCAAATTCAATCAATTACACCAAAATTAGCCTACATGGGCTAATTAGAATAAACACAAACACCCATTTAGTAATAACACACAAAATGGCCCAAATCTTAATTCCATATAAAACAAAGGCACCTCTGTCCTCTCACTCGCTTCATCACCGGTCATTGTGATACCAAAACACACCACAAACCCAAAGACATCACCCCGAGCAAAACCAAACTCAACACACCGATCAGCTCAAAATAGTCCTTAAAATTCTCACTATGACTGCCTAAACAATCTTTCGAAAATTCAGCCCGAACTGCCCGAAACAGCCCCAAATTCAGCCCTGACTGGCCCAAAAAATAGTCCCGAAAATTCCTGTAAATTCTACACTACTCCAAAAATTTGAGGACTGAAATTATGGCCTTTCACGACTCTAAGCCAATTCAAAACCATTAAATAGCCTTTAGGCTAGAAATAATACAAGTAGGAAAATTCCCTACCTCGTGGAGTTTGACGAAACTCTAAGATTTTGGTGTCCACGCGTAGCTCTCATCGCGTAGATCAACTTTGCCTTCAACCCCGATGAAAACCTACGGTCCGATTTTCATAGATTTGAGAAATAAACAAAGAGAATAAAAATTAAAAAAAAATGTCTCCCCTGACGCCTCTCTCTCTCTCTCTCTCCCACGCCCTCTCCTCCTTTCCTTTGTTTTGTTTTTTCTTTTTATTATTATTATAATATTATTATATTATTATTAATATTATTATTATTATTATCATTTTGAATACATTGTTCATATTGTTTCATTCGGGTCCGTTTTTACCCCGAAATAATTTATTTCTTTTTAGTTCACTTTATTTTAAATGAACTTAGCCCAAGTCATTCTCGACTCCGAGATTTTGTAAAATCTCAGCCCCGGGTCACCGGGCGACTTATCACCCGTAAAACTAAAATATTCGACTATCCTGCACTTGACGGTAAACTTTTCTGGTCACTAGATTTGGCTGAGACGAATTTAATGGCACCCGTCATCCGAGATCTAGAGAATCATTTCCGTTTTTCTAACCCGAAATTACCGCTTTATCCTTTTTTAAAATTGAATTTTTCCTGGTTTTACATACGATCTCTCGCCCGATCGGGCTAAGAGACTATGTCTCCACCCCCGAATGATTGACCTTGGCCTCGCCCCGGTGACCACGAATTGTCCCTCGAGGATCCGTGTGCGAAGTAGAAGTCTTTGCTTCTTCTTGGAGCTAAAGAAGATTGATTCTCCTTTCTCTCAAAGACTAGCACCCATGTCCCGATGCTCGTGTCATCCACTCTCTTCCAATGGCCAAAGTCATTCACCATGAGTCCCCTCCGTTTATGCTCTGAGGATGATGTGCCTGAAACCTCTGGAGGTTACTTGTCCCTCCCTGGCCCACCGTTGTACTAGTCCATGAAATGGTAGCAGCCACAACACTCGCCTGTGCAATGATGGAAACTGTAGCGCCCACAACCTCTATAAAGGCATGTGGATCAAACACAGGTGGTGGTTAAGTTACGCCTGCTGGACTCCACCTCTAATAGTCCCTTCCCCGGGCTTGCATCTACACATGTCAAATAGAAAATTGAGATTTCTTTTCTTGTCTAACTAGTAGTGCATGTGCCAACTACTAATAGACCTCAATATCATGAACTACACCGTTCATCCCATTTTTCCTTAGTGGTGCATAATGCTAAACACTAATACAAATCAATTCCCGAACTATCATGTTCATTTGTTTCTCCAACCCCAAGGTTGTTTTCTAACCTAATGTTCACCTTTTTCCTATATACATCATACCATGAGAGATTTACGGAAATCGGTAATTACTACTAATCATTTAATCACAATCATGGAATACTGTTACCATTAGGGCACAACATGGAATATACTACGACGCAGCCGGGTTCAAACCCGTCCCATAAATTCTAGGTAATCACCTACCTGTACTCGATACCAAAACCGTGACGGGACATTAGATAATGAAAAAGCACTAGGTAATCATAAACCTAAGCTTGACACCAAGCTATACCAAGCTGTGATGCTTGTACCGAACATTGAGTTCCAGGTAATTCGCAGATACCCAAATTGATACCCAAATGAGACGCACTAGTATCGTATCCATACTCTGTGGATATCCACACTGAGCTCCCTGTAATCAAGCATCTATGCTCTATACTACAACCGCATGTCCTAGACCCATGCCCATCAAGCCCAGGTATTTGTATACCTAAGCTTTGATACCAAGCTGTGACGCCCCAATTTTCAGGGGTCCCGTTGACAACCCGGCCAACCCGCAGAATTTAGCCAGTCATCTTGACTAAGTCTCGTACCGCCGGTACTAATCCACCTGTGGACACCGAGTTACTCGGCACCACCTCAATACGTCCCTTTATTGGGACCCATTCATTCATATCTAAATCTAAAATATGAAAATAAAACACTTAATTAGCGTCCGTAAGAGTCCGATCATGGCCCTCTTACCATAATTACATACCCGACTATTTAGACAATAGTCCCAAAAGAATTTAATTACAATTCTTTTATACAATACATTTTTTACAAGAAAATACTCAAGGCCACATGTCAGCCTTCTTCAAAATCAAGGCCTGGGTTTGCGCTCGTCCCCCGTACCCCCCTCGTATCTAAAGGAAATCCCATGACCCAAAGCAGAGCAATGCCCAAGAGGAGAATAATTTTACAAGGGCTACTCCCATCTGCGCACATGCAATGGCACACCACACATGTAAACCCCCGCATGTTTAAACTATCAGCAATCGTCCAATTCATTTCGTGTTGCCTTTGACGTTCCCATTTACATCCTAAATCAAATTATAAGAATAATAAATATAAAAGGTTCAATAATAAAAGAGAAAAAAATACATTTTTAGGTTAAAATAACGTTAAAAATGAATTCAGAACATCGAAAAACCTTAGGGTAGTTATATAGATCGAATTTGGAGATCCTAGTGGTAAAATCGTAATTATTGGAGAAAACAAAAAACAGCCCATGAATAGTAATTTCAAGGCCAGCCGGTAAAATCCCAATTTTCACCCATTTCCTTATTTTCTTCACTCCACTCACCCTACACCCTTGGAACCTTAGAAACTTAGAGAGGAAGAAAGGAAGGGCAAACCCGAGATTGAAGGGTAGATAAGAGGTGATCAAAGCTCAAGATTTTCATCCCAACCAAGAATTTCTAGTAGGGGCTTTCTCATTCACTTACATCAGAGGCTTAGGTATTTATATATGTATGTTCTGGGGTTATTTCAACGCCATTTATTTATGATAGGAGATCATTCTCTCTTAGTCTTTTTGCAACATTACATGTTTAATCAAAGTTAGGTTGAATTACCATGAAATCCCTTTTGGCTTAAAAACTTAGTATTTGAGAATGATGAATTTTCTTGAATGTGTTCCTTTGTGATTGATTTCTAAATCATAGTGATTTGGTGTTGAGTAGTAAAATGTAAGTAGTTAAGATCTCTTGTATTTTCCTAATAGTTTATCGAAATGTTTTATCATGGAATTCAGATTTTGGGAAGAATTGGTTGTAAATCGGGATTTATGAAATCATTGGTTAGAGTGATGATGGTGGGTAGGATATGCCCTTAGGCGAGTTTTGGAAAGGAACATGAATGAGGGGTTCCTTGTAAGGATGCTCAATTAATTCTCAAGAGGTTCCTTGTAAGGATGCTTGAAAAAACACTACTATGATGAGGAGAGGTTTTTTGTAAGGATGCTTGAAAAACACTTTATGATGAGGAGAGGTTCCTTGTAAGGATGCTCAATTCATTCTCAAGAGGTTCTTTGTAAGGATGCTTGAGAAACACTACTATGATGAAAGAGAGGTTCTTTGTAAGGATGCTCAATCATTCTCAAGAGGTTCCCGGTAAGGATGCTTGAGAAACAAAGATCACACGGAGGGGGTGGAGGTTACCGTTATATGCGTCATTTCAAAGAATTGGTGGAAATTGTTTATGGTAAAATAGGCTATCAATTCTGTTATGTGGTGCTCGCTTATTCATTTAATTACCGATTTTACATAAACCCGAGACTAAAGTGAAAAGTCCCTGCTTTATGTTAAATGTATATCTATGTTATGTTAAAAGAAAACGAGACCTATTGTTTCCATACTTTTCTAGATCCGTTTGTGTTTGAGGAGGATTTTCTACGCAGCTTCGTGCTCACCCCCTACTCTATGTCCATTTTAGGAGGCGGCGGCGCCGAGGAACCCACGCCAGGAGGCCCCACTCGAAGGGACTTTAAATCCCGAGGTCCATCAGGTGAAGGAACTCGTATGAGACCATGATAGTGAAGAAGAAGGCTAAATACTGGCTTATTGCTGGTTTTGTAATTTTATGGATAGAAGATCCAATTTTGTATATGTACATAAGAAGTTTTGTAATAAAAAACTCATTTTGAATTGTTCAAATATGTGTCGATAGTTTCAGATTTCATACTGCGTGTAGGATAAGTATAGAGTTAGTAGTATTGAATGGAATGCATTGGGAGAAAGCAGACGTGCAAGGAGAGGAAGGAAAAGAGGGGGTGGAGTGCCACGCTCATTTTGTTCCTCCGTCGCAACAGAGAATTCTTTGTTGCGACAGAGTTTTCCCAGCTAGTGTCACGACAGTGGGTTTCGTGTCGCGACAGGTTTAGCTTGGGCAGGGTATCTTAGGGTCGCGATATAGACTTATGGGTCACGATAGAGCTTCCTGGCTCTATGTCGTGACATAGTTTTCTTCGTGTCGCGACAGAGTTCTCAGGTTTAGGCCTTGGAGACTGTCGCCACTTGGTTTTCTTGTCATGACAACGTTTTGTCTCTCATTGCTAGACCGTGTCACCCACTGCAGGAGGCTGGTGGTTGCGATAGAAAGTGTGGCCTGGGGAAAGTGGATTTATGTTATAGCTGTGATTTTACTTGTCGTACGTAGACTCGGCAAGGATTCGGGTCCTCTGTCACGACAGAGAGTTAGCCAGGGGCAGGATTTTCCTATTGCGATGGATTGTTTTAGGTCGCGACAGTGTTTTGGCAAAGACTGCAGGGCTTCGTCGCTATTAGGAAATCCAGGCACATGGTTAGCCAAGAGAAGGGGAGTTCCCGTCGCGGTTTAAGATTTTCTACAGACGTAGTCAAGCACACAGCGCCTCTAACGTACTCCACAGCTCACGTTGTCACAAGGGATCGAGGGACCTCAGGGCTTAATGTGAGAAATATCTATCACAAATGCATTTTGTCCAAAGAGCTAACAAAGGCACTATGTTAAAGTAATCGCTCAAAAAAAAAGAAAAAAGAAAAAAAGACCCCCGAGATTTGGGATGTTACAACACACTAAGTAAAACATGCACATTCCTACCTTCAAATGCCTACATGCCACGGATGAGAATGTGACTCAATCTATCCTAATACGCCCCAAGTCCTACCGACTTCACATGTATATGCTGAGGTGAAACCAACCGCACAGGTTCCATCAATGACCATTTTTCGTACAGTGCTTTTGCTTTGAGGGTAAATCAAAGTTCATTGATCTGCCTAATATCAACTTGCATTTCCTAAGTTCCGCTGATTATATTTAGCCACGATTTTCGGGTTTACACCGCAAGACAATCGCACGCCTTCCAACATTTTACGGTCTTTCACCTGTCGGTGATCATGTTTAATCACACGTCGCCCTTTCACCCTAGGATCCACCTAAACTGCTATAACCCAACACATAAATTTTTCGCATTGTAAAACCGTATGAATTAATTTGATGTTATCCCTCAAGCATTTAGCTCCACCATCGAACACTCAAAGAGAAAGTCGATTAACCATGTACTCCACTTATACATCCCATCGATACCAAACATAGGTCGACATTACCTTGCACTCACACCCATGCCATGCGATGTCCTAGTGCATAATGCAATGCAATCATACCATTGCTCATTTATATCATGCTGCAGACTCGTAATAGTGCCATATGAAAATATCCTTAAACCATGCATATACCCACATTATTTGGATAATCATATCACTATAACATACAATTTCCAAATAACTACCAAATACATGTCAACATATTATACATATATTGACATCCATGTCATCACCTAAACTGCTAAATGACTTACATTATAGTTCTCTAGGCTTAATCATGACACCATGTCCACAAGTAGCATACAACCAAGCCATGCAATGGCCTTGTTCAAATCCAGCCAATGTGCCACCAATTATCAAGCAATGACACACAAACATTTATCTCATTTCAATATGTATGGGCATAAAGAGATCGTTATCTCCACATGCCATCCTTCTTAAACCAAGGGATGACACTTAATCAATCCAGCATAATGTGTATCTCTGCCAAAGCCTCAATCAACCACAACTAGGCCATGAGATCGACCAAATAAAGGTATAAAACCTCGGTCAATTAGCCCAAATCAGCTTCTAGAAAGACATCAGTTTCAATCAACCGATCGACCACCTGCTGGACTGCTTTCACTCGCATGCGAGTCGCGCTTATCGTGATTCAATCGATAATTCATCCTGGCCGACCGTTTCTCCTTGGTATAATAGCTGGCAGCTAATGCATCCAACCAAAAGACTAACTGACCAACCGTCGCATCGTTCGCTTCGTGTTGGGTACACAGATCCAACCGATGATCATCCGACGACCAACCGGTCAGATCGATTCATCGCATTTCGAGGGTTGGAATTTAACTGATCCAATCGGAACACCAATTCATCGACCTCAGAACCGCCGCAATCGCCCTTGTAGAATCCTAGAAAACGCTGCTTTTTACGTCAGAACCCACCAAATGTTCTTCTTAGGGCTCCAACAAAAGCCAAAGATGGCTCCCAATGGAAAAATAAATCGCAGTAGGAAGCTTCCCACCTCTTTAAGCAGACAATGACCCGAGGAAGGTAAATGCTTCCTGAACTGAAGCTTTCTACTACCGAACCTCCCGGCAAGAAACCTTGGCGCTAAACTCTGAGTTTCCAAAGATCCACGCGTAGTCCAGAACTCCGACTTTAGTGCCTTGGCCTTGCCTGACGACGATCACCTGATCTCCGTAGATCGTAGAAAAGGTAGCCCCTCCTCTCCTCTCTCTTCTCCCTCCACTTCCTTCTTTCCTTTTCCTTTTTCTTTTATCTTTAACTTATTTTGAGATTCAACGTCGCTCCACATCGCGCCACATGCCGCAACTTGTCCCGTCCGTTTCTCCCAACACTGATTTTTGTTCAGCTTCGTTCCACTTATTTTAATTTGAACTTAACTTGAGTTATTCTAACCCTGGAGATTCCGTGAAAATCCGCCCATGGGGTTACCGAATAACCTCCACCCAAAGAAATCACTTAAAATCCGACTGCCTCGCATCTGACGAAATCTTACCGGATAAATAGATTTCACATCTAACTAAATGTTGGAACTAGTATTTCATTGGTCTCGAGATCTAGATAATTTTCCGTACTTCCCAAACCATTATGACAATTTTATTATTTTTTTACATTTTTTTAAAAATTGAATTTTTCCCTGTGTTTTATAGAACCCGGGAATGAGCCATATCACGATGGTGACTACCCCTTCTCAAGATTTCTTTGGGATCTATGCACACATCATCAAAAACAAAATAACACGCTTCTTCTTCACAACCCTGGAAACAAAAATATTGTTCACATGCTTCAATTAATAAAACATTCAGATTATGCATTGATAATCTATAATTTATATGGAGATAACTCGTTCAACAATATAATTCATTTCCAGAAGCTCAACCAAATTTGCTAAAATCGAAGAGGGAAAATCTCTGAGCATTACCACATTATAATCGCACAAGAAAAGAAAAAGTTGATACGCGGATCTCAAATTTTGGAACCGAGGTAGATTAATGTTGAATATTTTTCTAAACTAAGCAAAGCTAATTACACTGACTAAGAAATATTGATTGATATAGAACTTTAACCTCAAATTTCAGAATTAAATATGAAGAAGTCGGATAAATGCTACTCTCACCCTGAGGGAAGGAGCTAAGACACAGATAGAGGGATTGGCTTCACAACATTTTGGATAAGCTGGAATGCCACTCGCACCCTTTCCTTAAGGCCTCATTTCGCTCAACATTCTAATTGCTTATCAAGATGCGCCCACATTTCCATCCACACTTATCACCAGTTTCTCATTCTCTCCAAACTTTACATCTCCAAACAGAGAAACAAGAAGTGCATGGATAACCTTTTATGCTTTCTTATTGTTTTCTTTCTTCGCCAGGACTCCTTTTAACTACTACATCGGGATCTCACGGCTGATGTTTAAAACCAGAGCCACAACAGAGTCAAAAACCATGTCGCTAATAGGATATGATGTAACACCCGGAATTATTACAATAGCTAAATATTATTTTTCCAAAAATAAAACGATAGAACCGGGTTTAATACTAGAGCCAAGGGTAAATTGGTAAATTTATTTCACTGATAATCTGGCCATTAATGAGAAAGTCTAGTGGTCAATATATAAGATTGGGAATGTGATATGCAAATAGAAAGAGTTAATGGCTTAAAGTGCTATTAGTGAAACTTAAAAGTCAAAAAAGTTGGTATAAGACAAAAACTAGTCTAGCAAAAAGGGTTAGTTCTCATTTTACTAAATAGAGTTAGGAAAAACGAAGAAGAGAGGAGAAAGAGGAAGAAGAAGAAGAAGAAGAAGAAGAGAAGAAGGAGAAAGGAAGAGAAGGAAAAGAGATTGAGCCAAAAAGGTAAGGGTTTTTGGTTTGATTCTTGTAAGATGGTTCTTTTTCTAGGGTTTGGTTGGGGGAACTTCTCCTAACCCTAGATTTGATGATATGCAGGGCGGTAAAACCCTAATCCTGGTTATTTGTGTAAGGATTTGAGGATTTTGTATAGAGGGTATGATTCATGAACTTTCTTTTTTTTTGAAAGTTAGTGGTTTCATCCTAACTTTAGATTGGTTGAGTGATGTAAGGACAAAACTTCTAGATTCTTGTTTAAGATGTGTTTTGGAAGATGTGTTGGGTTGAATAGAGTGGCTTTGAGTGTTGGAGTTGATTGAGTTGGAAACTTATGGAAAAAATGGGGAAAATCATAAATTCTGGGCATTTTCAAGGGCAGGAATTTTCTGTTTTGACCAGTGTTAGTATTTTGGCCATAACATGCTCATTTCTTATCCAATTTGGGTGATTCCAGTTGGAGAAGAAGCCCAAGACCTAGCCCTTAGAATGTCTAGAAGCAACCAAGAACTAAATCCTACCATAAGACCCTTGAATTTGAGGTTGAAAGTCAGATACAGATTCTGTCCCCTGTTCTGGAGCAGTTCCTGTTTTTGAGTCATAAGTTGGGTTAGATTGATCCAAATGGAGTGATTCAAAATCCTTCTCAAAGTAGCCACATAGGGGAGTAACTTCATGAAGAAAGTATGGCCAAATTATGGCTCATTTGTTCCCAATTTCGTCAAAGGGAGGTAGGTGAGGAGGGCAATATATTTCGTCCCTAGGAAATAGTCTCGGGGAGGTCAGAGTAAAAACCATAACTTGATTTTGAGGTCCTAATGACCTGATTTAAGAGGCTGTGGAAAGCCATGATAGGAACTGGTCAGAAGACCACATGAACAAAAAGCATGTATGGCTGGTCAAAATTTGTAGTTGAGAAAAAGGGTCTTGAGATAGGTTAAAAAAAAAGTGGGTACAAGTGTTGAGGTGTTGTTTGTGTAACCCTAATAAGGGGTGTTAAATGTTGATCCTAGTAAGTGTAAGAGAGAGTGCACTTGGGGATCAAGGTTTATGTTGGAAGGTATAAGAATATATGTGGGTCGAGTGGTGATAAAGTAATAAACCACTTAAGTAATTTTTATTGACACGGATTGTAGAGAGGCTAAGAATCTATGACTTGTTATTTGCGTATCCTCGAGTAGCCTGGTTTGACTTCCTTGGGAGACTTATGTGATTTTTGAATCCAATAGCTGTAGGGATCTTATAACCTTCTCCTGCTTGTACTGTGGTTTGATGTTGTGGGAATTTTGTACCATTCCGTGCTTTGACTGTGTGATTTTCTAATGATATATAAATGTATATTTTTATATATATGGAAATCTTTGAATTAACTGGTACATGATGTTTTTAAATATCCATGTGGTTGAATGCTTTGTGAAATTGTTTTAAAGCATGACATGGGTATGAGACTGTGTGAGAGTCCGGATTGATAGTGGACACGGAACCATGACTAGTCCCTGGGTTGTAGTCCCAGAAAGGTCACAGATATACGGGATGTGGGCATATCCCTGGGTGGTAAGTCCCAACAATTTGTCGTTGTTCTGGGATGATCGGCTAGTCCTTGGGTGGAAGCCTAAAAGAGTCATTGATGAGGGGTTGAGATGGTGGTAGTATTGCATTCATGTGTTTCCATCACCAACCTATTATTCAGAAAATGCTCATGCTTTGAGATATTTTGAATTATGTATAAAATTGAAATGTTTTTATGAGCATGGCTTGTTATGGGATTCACTAATGAGTCAGTTCGAATCCACCCCCATTATTTCCTCCACCTTAGATGCGTACGACCACGCGTGACATGGAAGCTTCTCGACCTGTGGTTTTTTGAGGATGGAAGTTTGTATGCCAACCTTAGCTTGTTGGTGGTTGAGCATATCTTGGGATGACTATTTAGTGTTATGTGGATATTCACACTATATTTTTGGACGCTTGGTATCTTTTTGTGGATCATTGTATATTCGCTTGCGGTAGCCACTAGTTTTGGAACTTTGTAAATGTTGTTTTGATCAAGTGTAAGGTATACTGGCAATATCGAGGAATTAACCCTTGCACCGATATGTGTATGTTTGAGACTTGGAGAGGTTTTATTTACATTTGTGTGATTACTCAAAGTGGAGTTTAGACTCAAGCTGGGAAAAAAATCGGGGTGGTAAAATAGGCAACATAAATCACAATCGGAAAACACGGGTGTGACATATGATCTCTAGTGCAATGAAATATGCTTCTCTGACTCATACTTCACTGCCAACCGTTCCGCGGACACGGTAAAAGCTGGACCCTTAGATTCTTCATCCGCAATGACTCCACACTCTCAAATATTCGCTAGCCTATGCTCGAATACACCAAAGGCACCAGCCAGAAGCAATAAGAATCCCCGGGAGATATTCGGCTGTGGATAGCCGCGAGAAGACATGGAGATCATCAAAAATATTATCCGATAAGTGAACGTTTCTTACCAAGAAACCGTTGATGCCCACCGACTTTAGGGTCTTTTCACCCAACCCTCTTCTCGAGTCAAATACATCTCAACCGGCTGACAGCTATTCGGGGAAATAATTTGTGTCAGGGTCAAGAACCGGTGATAAGCTTCTCGCTTACTCCTCTATCTCATTGGCCCCATGACAGAATGATGTTAGGTGCATGAGTCTTCCGTGAACGTACTTAGCTGTGCAAAATCGCATGAGACGAAAAGTATATGAAAGTGACCCGATGTCGAGGGGAGCAGAAGCGACATTCATTAGAGTAACTTCCTTGGGTTCATTGATGATGGTTTTTGCCAACGTTCCTTCCACGACATACCCATGTATATGTAAGAATTTTTTTTTATATATGACTCAGGTGATAAAAAGGGATTTAATAAATAAAATAAAAGGGTATAATTAATTGGTTTGGGTTGCATCGCTTGATGGAAGCGGTGGAAGTTTAAATGTTTTAAATTTAAATTTTTAAACCCATGTATATAAGGTCCTCTCGCCCAAGGAGGTTTCTCTGAGATGTAAATATTTTACCATCATGCATTGATAGTCGAGATCAAAGAAACGGGTGAAAAGGGATAGAAACAAATAAAGCCTTGATTCACCACCGTCATTATTGATCCGGTTAGTAACAACAAACTCTTTTGATACACTTATGATGTGAATATCATGAAATCAAAGATCCCGTATTTTGGGTTATTTATGAATGAATCGTAGGAACCTAGAAAATTATATTAGTAATTTAATTCGATTTTGCACGTGGTATCGTAGCGACGTGGTTTGGAGAGATTCATGATTTTCCATGAATGAACTTACTAATATTGGTGATCTACAAATGGTGCACTACAAATGAATTCAATCTCTATGCAAAGGTAGTTTTACTTAGCTTTCTAATCCTAGGTATAATCTTGATAAGTGGTAGAATGAAAGAGCTTGTTACTCCGGGGTTCGCTTCCATGCTTTTCGGCCCAGGACTCGATTACAATGGTTTAATTTAAAATTAAGATAATCTCATTATCTCGAATGTTATATGATATGTGGATTATGTTTATCTACAATTTAAATTCATGTTTACCGGTGGATGCCCCAAACCCGGGTCTCCGTTGACAACCCGCCAACCTCGCGGAATATTTTCGATGCCTGCAACCCACACCACTCTCATGAAAATAAGGTAGAGTCTCCTTTGTACGGGGAGCTCTACCCAAGGTATAAACCTGTCCCAACAAGTTTACAATGACCACACAGGGTCCACATGTGAGTAAAATAAGGGCCACTTGGGCCCCTACATCAATACTCACAAAATATATCCCAACAAAATATCTTACATGGTTCAAGAGTTAACACATTACTCTTAATACAACATATATTAAAAATGAGAGTTCAATACATGTTACACAACAATATCAGCTTACAGTCGGCTAACACGCGACACTCTAGTGAGTGCCGCTTCTCGATCGCCTCCCCGTACTCTTGATATGGACTCCTCAACAGGTGAGCAAAGTCCCCATAGAGATAATTTCCTACATGGGTTACTTCCCACCTATGCACATGCCATGGAGAAAAACAATCATATTCAAGCAATTTCATGAACCTACTCAATTCACATGTCTAAACCCATGTCCCAGTCCTCAATCGACTCCCTCATATGCCCCAAGCCGACCGCAGAAAATCACGCTTTTCAAAACAAAAGCTATTTGTTCTTGAAAACACACTCACCGAGTTTTGCAAATATTGACAATCCTCCGAGGGCGAATATGTTGGAGGTCCCTCCGAACAATTCATGGGCTCCGACGTGAATTGTTGGACACCCCAACACAATTCTCCGAAAATCTTCCGTCGAAATTCTTTCTTACAAACATTTTCATTTTTGTTACATTTCACAAGCCATGAACTCACACCTAATATTTTAGGTCATCTCAAAGGCATATGGAATGCATTATGCCAATTCCAAATAATTTATGCTAATACACCACATGCATATATTAACATAATTCACTCACAACAATCATGTTATTCAATCTTCACATCAATAACACCAAAATTAGCTCACATGGGCTAATTAGCAAACACAAGCAATTCATTTTGAATCACTTACAAAACACATTTTCACACCAAGAAAATCACGTCACTATTCACATGAATAGTGAAACCCTCGGGTTACTATTTACGGCCACCAAATTTGGGATTTTCTCCACTCAGTTCAAAGGTTTTGAGACCGAATTTACGGCTCAATCAAGCCTCAAAATATCCCTAACCATAAACATGGCTCTTAGCCAAAGAATAAACCAAGTGGAGGTAAGATCCCCACCTCTTGGAGTTGTCGGACTCCACTCAACCGGTGCCCACGCCGTAGCCCCCGCCTCGCTGTGAGCAACTTTGCGGCTTCTCGTCTGTCGAGAACCGACGTCCGAATGACTAAATCTAGAGAGAAGGAGCCTATTTTCTCTCTAAACCTGAAATGTCAGCCACCGCCGATTTGATGTACTCCTCCCGCACGTTTTGGTCTTCGTAGGAAGATAAATACTATTTTCTATTTTGTCTTATTGTCATTAAAACATCTCAAAAATCACTTATGTCCCATCTTCTCTTGATTTTGGAGACACTTGACATTATCTGGGCTTCTGCTCATTTTCATCTTCTCTCTAATCTGTAAACATGTGTCGCAAGAGTACATGTAGTGGGGTGACTTTTGTCACATCATGTCTCTCAAACTCCGTTTTAAGGCATCCCGATACACTATGGCTTTTGAAAGCGCGGAAATCTCGACTATCTCTAATTTGACGAATCACTTGGTAACTAGATTTCACGAGACGATTCCAATCTGTCAAGTCCTTTCGTCATCCAAGATCTAGAAAAATTGATTTTAATCAATTAATGCTTTATCATTTTTCAAATTGAATTTTCTGTCTTATGATTATATGTTGTACAATAAATAAATAAATATTTGTTTAGATACAGATAAAGATAATGTGATTATAATTGGTATAATGATTAAAATAAAATTTTTATTTGTTTATTGATGATTCTTCACTAATAAATTATGGACCCAAATAATACGGTATGCAAAAACGCAATGATTTATCGTGGTATGTTTTCATTTTTATAAAATTTGTTATTATCCTTCCGTTGAATGATGTATCATCAAGAAATGATGATATTATTATTGTTTTTAAAAAATCATTATAACAAAGCAAAGACTGGCGATATTATAATTACTATCCTTTGTTTTCCTAAATTTTGTGCATATGTATTATTTGATCCGGCCGACGGAATTTGTTAAAATAATAATAAATGACAAAAGGGAGATTGGAACCCATAACCCAAGTCTCTCCTTTAATTTTAAGGTTTCTAAACTATCAGCCTACAACTTATGTTGTTTTGTTTTTGGAAATATTATGTACAAAACATTCATAGAGATTTTATCCAATATAATATCAAATTATGTTTGTTCATAGTCATCAAAATGACTGAACCTTAATGTTTTGGAATATCATAATTATTTATAATATACACTGAATTCACTTATGAATGGTTTATTAGCCATCAAAGTGGTCGAATCCGGCGAAGTTTCTATGTATATCCAATTGTATAAACATTATAATTGGTTACCTAACATGAAATGCTTATAAATGAGATGACGTAATATCATATAGAATTTGATAAAATTGTTATAAACGAAAGATCATTTCATTAAAGGTCTTGTTATAGATAACTATTTATATGAATTATATATTATGGATAGCTTTGTCGATATGATGCGAATTGACACTAACGAAATTTCGAGGTATTATTCATATAAATCTAAATGGAACTTATTATGTGAGATTTCTTTTAAAATCTCAAGTTCACATTATAGAAACACATTTGACATGTCTATGATTTGTCATATTATATAAACTTTTGATATTTACAGATGTATGAAGTCCAATTGCTTACTTTGTAAAAATTTAAATATTTGATGATGGTTGTGTGATAATATTATGGTTTTTCCAATAAAATCGTATTTTAATTTCCTTATTTATTTATCACAACATAATGTTTGTATGATAAATTATATTATCATTATGAGCACAAGACATTTATGGTATGCTATTAGAATGACTACACTGAAGGATTTGATAATCATATTTAATGCACGTAACATTGCTAATTGTAACTTTGAAATTCGCTTAATTTAGTTCGTTAGTCACCAAAGTGGCCGAATCTGAATGTTCCATGAATTTCAAATTAAGGAATACACAATTTACAAGCATATTCAATTACTCATTTCTTATGGATGTTTGAAACAAATTTAAGTACTTTGATGAATGAGTATATTAAAGTTCATTAGTTATAAGATATTTAAGAATTTACCCAAAGGTAAACAACTATCTTATGAATAATGAACATTAGCGGATATATCTTATAATTTTGTTAGATTATATTTGTACATCCAAAGATTATAAGTTTAATTTTAATATGAACTATAAAGAATATCCATTAAAAAAGTAATATGTACTTAAAACTAAGCAAAGAAGGTATTATATACTAAGTAAGATCACCCAAAGGAGAGTTGTAGTATTTGTATCGCTTTAAAATTATTTGTTTGAATCTAGTTATGATTGTTTGCAATCATTGAACTTAATTTTATTAATGTTTCATGTTTGTTTTACTGACGTAAATATAGATAAATGGGAATTTTATAACTTCATTAAGTGGCTCATATCTTACAGATTGAGTAATGTTTTCTTATGATTAAATTTGGTGAGACAAAACTTGTATAACTACCAAATAAAGAGATGAAAATGATTAAAGTTGACATACATATTGCAATGTTTGTTCATGATATCTTAAGCTTTATGGATATCATAATGTTATTTGACTAAGAACACCGTTATTTCCAATGACAAATACAAAGATTAGTGGGAGGCAAAATTATTGATTATGTCTTGATAGTTATTGTTAGTGAATTGGGGCCTTATTGCATTAATTTACAAAAGATCTTAAAATTGTATATAAAGTATATAAAAGAGATAATATTATGTTGTAGGATATCTTATATGAAGTAATAAATTGTTAAATTTGTCTCACAAAGTATTTAAAGGATATTGAGATATTAGTCGTATGGATTGAGACAAGATGAGATGTCCCATATGAAGTTACATGAATGCTAGTGTCTTATAAATAGTATATATTTATTTTGGGTTATTTGATTGATTTGTTACCTATGATAGAAGAAACCTTAATGATTTGTAATGCTTTTTATTTGCTCTTAGATTCAATATGTCGAATGATAGTTGAAAGTTTATCTTTGCTTTTGTTCCTATTAATTATGATTATAAGAATACTTATTATGTAAAGGTATAAGTATCTACTATAAAAAATGTGTATTATGATATAATATGTCATAAATTATGAATTATGGTTGTGGAATATTATTTTAGGACTTGGATTTGTTGACTTTATGGCCAATTTGCTAAAAAGAATAGATTCCGTTGTCAATTCTCTTTCAACAACAAATGCTTTATGATTATTGAGGATATAAGGTTAATATTTGTTGTTGTATATGAGATAATTCAGATCAAGAGTGTTAAATGGTCGATTATGTACATAACTTATGCTTTGGAGACTTAATGATCAAAGTAAAGGTCACTAAGATATCAAACGCCACGTGAAAAACGGCGAGTCTGAGCACATTATATAATAGTCTCACACGATTGTTTATTGAACACTCCGAGCCTCCAATTTGTGTTTTTAAATTTTATAGTCGCTTTTGGATATTAATCAGATACATTGACCTTAGTAGCTGAAAGTTTTTTGACAAAGACATTATAAATGACCTTCTTCAGATTTCATTTGATGTGTCATGTTATAAATGAATTTGTGTAGACATGGCGGAATTATATGTAAATAATTTATATACAACCACCATGACTCAAGTAGTTCTTATCTTAATTATGACTTTATAATAGTACCTAATTAGAATGAATGAATAACCGTGTAATGCGATTATGTCGAGCAGGTTTATTAAATCATAAAATGATATCACACGAGTCAAGTGGGAGAATACATTTTTTTTATATATGACTCAGGTATGATAAAAAGGATTTAATAAATAAAATAAAATGGTATAATTAATTGGTTTGGGTTGCATCGCTGACATGGAAGCGGAAATTTAAATGTTTAAATTTAAATTTTAAACCCATGTATATAGCGTCCTCTCACTACTGGCTCGGTACATAAATATTTTACCATCACATCGATAGTCGAGATCAGAAAGAAAGGCAAATGATGTAACAATAGCTGAATCATCATTTTAAATTTCACTGCCATTATTGATCCCGTGTTCGGTTATTAAATTTAAACTAATCAACCAAAATAATATTAATTTAATTTAATTTACAAATATAACACATGCATTTTTCTTATCGTAAAGACCACATGTCAAATAGTTGTCTTGGAAAATCCACTCTGAAGACCACTCGGACTCGCTATCACCACGATGGACCCACACCGCTGCTAAAATTCCAATGCTCTACAAAGAAGATATGCTTGAAGTCAAAAGGATTGGAATTTGTAGCCTGGTTGCATCCTCCATTCATGGAGTTAATGTGGTGTCCGGTAAACAACCATGCAATCAAAAGCAATACTTACCAAGGATAAGGAGGTCTCTGGGTACGCCTAAAGCAAATGCAAGGATTAGGAACACGCCCTGAGAAATGGTCGGTGGACGGCTATGCGGTCATTTTCTCTCATCTTCGATATCATGGAGTTGGTACACCATGCTGATTCAATTATGCAAATATCAAGGAGAATCGCGATCTCGTGAGTACAAAGATGACAATCTTCTTCAGAATAGTTCCAGCTGTAAAGTACTAACACCGCGAATATCAGCCATACTTGGCGTACCAAGGACGCGTCAACTCCGCTTAACACCAAAATCGTATACCATTTGATTTCAATGTCTGATGGAAATCAAGACCCGGGCGAAGACAACTCTACTTATAAATACAGAACATTAAACGAGATAATAAAATTAAGCAACACATCTAAAGTCAATTGTTGTAATGTCCAAACAATTGCAATGATCGATTTAGATGCAACCGGAGTTATTTTGGCATATGAGAAATACACACACCATATTGCTTCCTTTTTTTTCAGAACAAGTTTTATATTTTATTAGATTGTTTATGTTACAAGTTTGAAACTAAATTCAGGACAATAATATAATGCTGTGGTGGAGCGCACAAAAAAAAAAAAAAATCAATATTAGAAGTGTAGTCAATTAAATCTTAATAGACTAATTCTTGCTATATTAGTATTATTTGCCAATATCTCCTAATGTTGAAGACAAAACCCAATTAATCTCATGGCTGGTGCAAAAACAAAGTCCTGTATGAAGATCTGGTGCATGTAGCACTTATACTGTGTGGTAACGATGATCCAGTAAGAATGTCTATAGTAGAAAGATTTGCTTAAGAATGAGGTAGTAGATGTTTCAGACACTCTCAATAAGAGACCCAAGATAGGAACATTAGAGAGCAAATCGCGAACTCAAATAAACAGATCTAAGCAATCTCCATACATGGACCATTTCTGTGCCTTCAAAAAGGGAAGTACAAGAGGAAGAATGAGAAATCAAAACAGCTCGGGACAGCAGATATCGTTTGCTCCAACCAATTTTCCATGAAGAAGTTGTACTCAACAGAAACTTTAAAGATAACATTAACTAAAAATTTAAAAAACCAGAAAATAAAAAGATTAAAAGACCCAAATCTAAGTCTCATAAACCAATAAGGGAACAGATATTTAGATTAGCTTCAAAATCATTCTGACAATGAAAGGAATTAGAGGGAAACTATTACTTAGTCTCTAAAAAGTGAGAATGAAACATACATTTATAAACAAAAATCAACTCACTTCAGAATTTAACTATGATTAAGAATGTCTTGTTCATCATATTAAATATATCTAATAGAAAACCTTTGTTTCATTCACATGCAAGAAACTTGTGTATAGCCTTATTGTATATAGTCATAAAAACTCAACATAAGGGTCTGTCTAATAAATTTTAAATATTTTGAGTTTATTTTCAGTAAAAGTAATTACATAAATTTTTAATTAATAATGCAGCGCTTCTCCTATGAAATAAGGAAGGGATGCAAGATGATCATAAGTGAAAGCTGTATAAGAAAAGAAATACACAGCAACGCAAAGTGAAAGTGGAAAGTACATCTAAAGAACATAAGGCAATTTACATGTGAGAAAGTAAACTAGATAACCAAAAAGAAATCAAGATTAAAGTTCTAAAAGCCTATGATTGACAAACAGTTAAGAAGACAGACATGCAAGATAATCGAATGAAATGATCATGCAGAGCATATGCTACATAACTAAGAACTATATAGTTTAGCTTAGGGGTTAAAATACCACCCCAACCAAGAAGATCAAGTGCAAACTATACGATATGGGGATGCAAAGAAATGCAATGCAGTCAAGGTGCGGGCTATAGGGGGTATAACTATAGGTTATAGTTTATTAATTTTTAGTTTCACTACCAGTAAAGGTGGCCTATGGTCATCATTTTCTGGTCGTAAACTAAAAGATACGACTATAGAGGGGCCAGCCTCGCCAACCATAAGGGCGGATCATGGTTGAAGCCACTTCATATCAAGAACTATAAGGGTAAGGATATATAGATACAATGATTTGTCGGTCACTACTATAAGGGTAGTTATAGATGAGGATGTTTATTGGTCATACTTATAAGGTGATATTATATAGATGGGGTGATTTCCTTTGGCTACCAAAATAAGGGTAATTATAGATAAATTTTTTTATTGGTCGCTACTAAGGTTAAAAGATATATAGATGGTGTTTGTCATACTACTATAAGGGTAGATATATATGGGGTTTTTTTTTTTGGCTGCTATTTGTTACCATATATGAAAGGTGGAATCTTTAGATGCACGTAAACTTCAGACCATATGAGATATAATCTACTCCCACCCAAAAATTTCAGTAAAAGATGTATTGCTATCCATCAACAATAGGTAACCAAACCAAAACCAAATTAACAAAAAGATTCAGGCGAAGTTCCATGGATTGAAAAACAAGCCAAATCTTATATTTCAATCACAAAAAATTACATTGCAAAAACAAGTCCAAGAACCAAATGGCTAGATATATATGGGTTTTTTTTTCTTTTGGCTGCTATTTGTTACCATATATGAAAGTGTGAATCTTTTTGTAGATGTATCGTAAATCTAGACCATAAGGAGATATAATCTACTCCCACCAAAAATTTCGTGAAAGATATATTGCTATCCATCAACAATAAATCAAACCCAAACCAAATTAACAAAAAGATTCAGGGTGAAGTCTCCAAGATTAAAAAACAAGCCAAATCTCATATTTACAATCACAAAAATTACATTGCAAAACTAGAAACAAGAACCAAATACAGAAGTCTAATTCATAAATACTCAGGCAAATTGAACTGAATATTTTTCTTCAATCTTCCTTTCGCCAACATGAATCAACAATACAATATTAGCCAAAAATAGCGCGATGTTCCTTAGTTTTCAGAGGTGAACCCCAATTCAAACCACTGATCCCAAGTCAGAACTGATGATCTTGCATCAGGGAAATAATGCAGAAAGTACACGATATCGTAATGCATCCGAAAATGCTGTTCTATGGTTGAAAAATATCAAGGGGGAGAATAATGAAATTGAAAATGAAGATATACGTTCTAGGGGTTGGATCTACAATTATGATTTTCTAGTTGCCTTAATTCTGGGTGATTCACCATTTTCTTCACTATTATATGCTTGGGTTCTTAGATCTTAGAAAAGAAAAGGCAAGAAATATGTTGAAATATACTAAACTAGACTCCTATATGTCAACCTATTTTCATTGCTCCCTCCCTATCGTTTTCCATATTCAACAAAGCCATATGCCCAGGACAAATTCAGAAATATTTTAGCCAACAGTTGATTTGTCAATCATCCATGTAGTTAGACTCGAATACATACATTGAAGCAATCTTTCCCTTGACTTTGCCTTTAGAAGATATAAGCTTTATTCCAAACCCAGATGGTAGAAAGATAGTTTCACTAAGAAAAATCTTGTGGTATAATACAATAAAATGTCAAAGAGTTTCAAAGTAGAACATTTGATGCATAAGTCCTCAACGTTGTTGTGATTTATACAACAGTCAAGATATATAATGCTGATTAGAATAGAGCCACTTCTTTGTCAGACTAAATGGTATATCTTCCTAGCCAATCAACCCGCATGAAATCGTAGCCGTAATTGTCGCCAAAGTTCGTCAAAATGTTAGAGGAAAAGACTGACCGTCATTTTCGATCCATGCCACAACAATGCTCTCGATGACTCCTGTACCCGACGCCAACAACAGTGGTATTTGTGGTTATATTCAGTATAATTATATGCACCAAACTGCTTTTTTTTATCTGATAAATTGAATGGTCAAATAAGGCGTTTACCATCCACCTCAGGACTTTTAAATTTATTTCTTTCATTTTCAACAATAAAAATACAATAAATCGTATAGTGTTCATTCTTTCAGGACACTATATACTTGAATAAGGAAAAAATAACATGAGCCTCATTGAATCTTCTTTCTTACAACATTGTTCTAAATTTACTTTCTAATCATTTGTATATATGTCTGCTCACATGCTTCACCACCATTTGGACTCTTCATGTGGACATCCTGTATTAGGATAGCCTTATCAAACCATAAACTACTTCTGGTGGGACCTAGAAGGAAGTCAGAGTGCTTATAAAAAGGATTGCAAGATTTCTCTTTAATTCGACAAATTTTCCTTATCATTAACCCAATTTTACTTTTGTATATGTTTTAATAATCATGATAGCTTATTTTAATTTATCACACAATTGTAAAGTGATAGTTATATATGAAGGCTGCCACAATTAATTAAATGTAAATTTGTTCAAGGGCTCAGATGTCTTTATTGATAATGTTCTTCTCGGGATCACTGCACTACAATGAAACGCTTTTAGTTCCACTCGTTGTATTTAAAGACTTTTGGAATAAAGAACCTCCATAAACTAATATAAGACCAACAATTTCCCAACCAAAAATTTTGTTAAGCATTGATAACAACACTCAGTCCAAACAAAGCTTGTTCCAAAAAATGATTATTGCCTAACTATACAAATAAGCATCACAATTCTTTACTAAAGAATTATGGGTTTCTACCACCATAGTTTTACAAGAACTATGGTGAACTCATGTAGAAGCTTAGTATGTTTTTATGGCATGCCTGCCTTCATGGTGGGTTTGTTCAGGTTGAGTTCAGGGCTAAAGCCAATTGCATTGCAGAAGTAGCTAGAACAAACTATACTTTCTCTCTAGGGAATGAAGTGGAACTGTTCAATGGAAGAGAAAAGGCAATTCTTAAAAGGGAATGGAATTTAAATTCTAGGATGTTTAGGTTTCTCTAAACCGTGTTAAAGACCCTAGCAAATATTCTTTAAACCAATGTAGTTAGGCATATCAAAAGAAGAAATTCAGGCACACAAAGCTGTAATCAGAACTTAAACTTGGCTGCGTTGGCGGGCAAATATTAGTTGAGCCAATATTTATAATTACCAGCCATGAATATTGTGGTCCGTGACCAATTTCCAAATGTCTTGAGAAAGTTTACTTTGTAATGCTTATATCAATTGTATGTCTCGCTCCAAGCTTCTAGTTTGAAGACCCATCCTTCTAATATAACTCAAAGGGGAGCATGTCCCGATACGTACCTAAGCGGTTGAATCTCATCTCAATCCTGCATACAAACAACTTCTACCAAAAATTTCCAGAGAACAACCTCCTAAGGCCCTTCCCAAAGCCTCCATCCATGTATTCATGAATACTTCAACAATCTTCTCTAGCCCCTGCAATCTAGAGATTTAGTATTTCTGCTTAGAATACCCATTTTTTCTCTCTTCATATTCTCAGTTCTAAGGATCCAAAGCTAAGCTTGAGTATGTGGGTAGATTGATAGAGTCCAATGCCACCCAATGGCCTGATTACGGCGTAAATCAAATAGCGTAAAGCAAATGGCTTGTCTTCTATAGACTTGATCACATGACCTTCATAGAAGTTATTAAAGAACCATTAAAGGAATTGAGGAGATTGGTGAATCCTATGCAAACCCCACAAGGTATTTAATTCTTCTCTATATGCTCTTTTATCTTATATATTCCTTGAAAGCGATGGCCAATTTCAAATGCTACTGAGTTCAGATTAAAAATATTCATAAATACAACATATCCAATGGTCATTCCTCGGACTGGAACATTTACAAGTTCACACTCCTCTGTTCCGTCCTATGTTCTCTGTCTCTCTCAAACATTTTATCAAACACTTCAAGGACTACCAGTTTATGCATTTAATTAACCATTTTCCTGAAGTGTTTGGATCAATACCAGCTAGATTTTAATTCACTAAATCACTCAAAAGCAGAAGTTTAGATCCGAAGAAAAATGACCTCAAGATACTTGGAGGATCACATGTTTTCAATTATACAACCCGATAAATGTTAACACCGTGGCAAAGAAAAATCTAATATTTTCATTACTTGGAACATACAATCAAACAAAAACCTAAAAACACAAGAACTGGCAAGAGAATATCGAAATTCATACAAATTAGTAGCAAAACTAAAGGAAAATAGAAGAGATATAGTCATAGCATCAAATCGAAAATCGAAATTATCATGTTTTTCTATATTTGAAACAACTAATAGGGGTAGAGTCCTTACACTTGCTGTCACTCTCACCCTTGGCTGGCCCCTCTACTTAGATTTCAATGTCTCCCCCCCCCTACGATCACTTTGCATGCAACTACAATTCTATCTGCAATCATATATGAAGTCACTTTTAGTTGCGGCTCAAAGAAATATGAAACTAAAGATATATTTTGGTTACAAATTTTTTTGGCTCCAACTAAAATAATGTCCTTATAAGATACTTTTCTTGTAGTGAGAGCAGTATTGCTCAGAGATAAGTATGTGATTAACATAACCCCATTCACTGAGAAGAAAACAATGCTGAGGAAAGTAATGGGAACTTCAACATAATCAAAGAAGGTGAATATTTTTGCTTCTCCAAAGGAATTTTAGCTAATAGATTTGATTATTAGCCCCTGCCTCAAGTATGAAAGTACATTAACCCGCATCCCCAGAAGGCCGTAAAAGTTGCTCGCAGATAAGTTGTGATTGGATAACCCCATTCACCGAGAAGAAAACAATGTCGGGAGGAAAGTAATGGGTTCTTCAACATAATCAAAGAAGGTGATTTGGGGGCTTCTCCAAAGGAATTAGGCCATTAGATTTGATTATCAGAGCCTCTCGGCCTCAAGTACGAGCATTAACTCGCATCCTCTAGAAGGCCGTAAAAGGAACCCCACAGTGAATGGTCTTTCTATGAGTGATCCTTCCAATCCAGCCTATAGAGAATACCTCATAACAATGCTTACGATAGTGTATAACTAACTAGTGATGTGTTTTCGATCGTTTCAAGAGCATTCATCAGCCATGCAGTCTGAATTCAAATGGAGAAAAGTTGGGCTCAAGAAAATCTACTCAAAGCACAAAAGATCTCAAGGCCATACTAGAAAATAGTGATAGATTTCAAGTATAGAAGCTATTTCATGAAGAGAGGAATTTCCAAGAGTTTATTCCTTGAGAAAAAGAAATATTGGAAAATTTAATGAAGAAACCATTGAGAAGCAAGAGCTATTCAGAAGATGGCATAAAATTGCGGTGATGTAGTCTCCTTCCTCAAGATATATCTCGCATCGCTCCTAATAGCACCGGATTGATAAGAGAAGATGCATGAAGTTCAGAGTCAAGCTTAGTCAAATCTTTATATGCTTTAGCAATTGTTGTTTTTATCATTTTTCTCGGGCCACTATCTGTGAACAATTCATTCCATTGTTTCAAAAAAAAAAAAAAAAAAAAAAAAAAAAAAAAATTGCAGAAAAATGACCATACCTAGGATTACAATATCAAAATAATAATGATATTCTAAACTTCATTTCTCAATTCAAAGAGATTACTAAGTTATAAAAACAAATAACATTACAATATTCAACAAGGAAAAGAACATACCGTGGTCACCAAAAGCACATCAATGGTCAGTTGATCAATCTCATCAAAGTATGTAGGCAAAGCAACATGCTCGAGCATGTCGGATGAATCTACACAAACTATCACCATAGAACATGACCAAAATGTAAACAAACAAATTAAAAACCCTATGTTGAAAATGGAAGGAAAAAACTAGCAACCAAAATAAAAGCACAATGCATTATGGTATACCAAGATGGTTTTCCCTATGTGACATGTAGATTACAAGAATGACCCACTTCATCTAAAGAACTGACAAATTATCCGATCTCCAAAACAGAGCGTGACGGGCATGATCAAGCCTCCTAAGTAGAGACACAGTCATAGATCGCATCACAACCAATTTATCGTCAATTATAAACGGAGAGACAAAGAAAAAGATTTTCGCCTAAATAAAATCAATCATTCTCGATATATAAAACAAAATACATACATGGAGAAGTGAGGACCATCAAATTAGTTTTGCCTCCATGACCAAGTAGTTCACCCAATGTAATCATGGAAAACGGTTTCGAGTAGTGGTGGCCTGGTGATCGAGAGTGCTCTTCAATCTATCGTGATAGTTGGCCGAGACTGGGATTGACAATATGGCATGCTAATGGATTCTCCTTCACAAAGAACTACTCACGCTCAGCCTTCACCCACTTCATCCATTGTGGAGGTGAGGGGCTGGTCCATAACAACGTTACTTAACAACCAATGGTCAAAGAAGAATCGTAATGAGGATGGGATGAGGAGGATGTCGAGTAATAGTCAGAGTCGTAAACTATACCGCTAATAGGATCTGGATCTCCGGAAGGTAATGAAATATGCTTCTCTCGACTCATACTTCATCACAACCGCTCAGGTTACGGCAGTCGACCTCGTGATTCTTCATCCGGCGTCGACGACACTCCTCAACATCCGCCTGTAAATTTACGCCCAATACACCAAAGGCACCACCGAAGCAAGAGTAATCCTCTCGAGATATTTTCTCGTGGATAGTCGCGGAAGACAGGTGAGAACTATCATGCGCCATTGACCGATAAGTGAACGCTTTTACTGTAATGGTCAGATAGTCACCCGATCGTGGGTCTTTTCAAACATTCTCCTAATGGTTTTTGCCATTTTCTATGTTAGAAATGATCGAGAACCCGCAGATCTCAAAGAAGACAAAGATGACAATCTTCTTCGCCATGGAGAATAGTTCCGCTGCAAAGTACTGAACATCAAGAATATCAATGATAAACATGCAAACTAAGGGACGCGGCCTAACTGCTTAACACCAAAATCGTATACCATTTACTTCAGTAATGTCCTGACAGTGGAAATCAATAACCCGCAGTAAGATGGATTTAATTATAGTTACAGAACATGAAATGATAATAAATTAAGTAACACATCTAAAGTCAATTGTTGTATTCAAACAAATTAAGAATGTGATTAGGATTATAGGTAAATCGATATTTCGCATATGAGAAATACAATACACCATATTGCTTCATTTTTTTTTTCAGAGCAAGTTTTATATTTTATTAGATTAAAAAGGCAAAATATGTTTGAAACTATAGTCGTAACAATAAATAGCACGTTTAGTGGAGCACCAAAAGATCAATATTGTGGCGATAGTCAATTAAATCTAATAGGACTAATTCGCTATATTAGTATTATTTGCCAAAACGTCCCTATGTTGAAGACAAAACCTAATTAATCTCATAGAAGGTGAAGAACAAATTCCACGTATGAAGATCTAAAACAAATAATTTTGCACTCTTCGGTAGAATCTATGATTCAGTAAGAATGTCTATGGTAGAGATTTGGCTCAAGAATGAGGTAGTGATGTTTCAGACACTTAATAAAGAGACCAGATAACATTAGAGCAAATCGCAAATTTAACTAAACAGACCTAAGCTAATCCGTGATACATGGACTGGCTTCAGGCCTCAAAAAAGGGAAGTACAATGAGAAGGATGAGAAATCAAAGAAATTTGACACAAAGGATAACGTCATCGCTCCAACCAATTTCCATGGAATAAGGTACTCATTGAAACTTTAACGATAACATTGACAAAAAATTTAGAACCAGAAATAAAAAGATTAAAAGACCCAAATCTAAGTCCCTTACAAACTAATCAGAAACGAATGCATTTAGATTATTAGTCAAACCGGGTCGACAACGAGGAAATTAGAGCAAACTATTACTAGTCTCTAAAAAGGAGAAATGAAAACATACATCAGAACAAAAAGCAACTCACCCCAATTTTATCCATGATTAAGAATGTCTTGTTCATCATACAAATATATCTTAACTGAAATCTTGCTCACTTCTCATATTAATCGCACAAAGCAATTTCAGATAGCCTTTTGTTGCAAGTGTCAAACCCAGTCTTTGAATGGTCTAATGAACAATTAATTATTTTAGCTTAATTTATAGCAAAGTAATCGCATAAATTTTAATTAAATAAATGGCCGCACCTTCCATGAAATATGGAAGGATGCAAAGATGATCCATGAAATGATAGAAATGCAACAGATATTACAAAGGTAAGAAAGTGAGAGCACATCTAAAAGAAAGAGGCAATTTTATATGAGAAAGTAGAGAGATAACCAAAAGGAAACCAATATGAAAGTTCCAAAATGTTTCAAGATTGACAAAAGTTCATTGACAAGATAGACATGCAAGATACTGAATGAAATGATCGTTAAGAACATATTGTGTCACCAAATGGTACCCGATCTCTTCAAAAACAGAGCAGATTGAAGATGTGATCAGTTTGGAGAGAGAGATATTAGTCTAGGATGATCACAACCAATTTATGGGTCAATTACAACCCGAGACAAAGAAAAAGAGATTTTCATTTTGACAAAATCAATCATTCTGGATGATGAAACAAAAATACACTTGAGAAGTGAGGGACCGCACTAGTTTCGCCTCCACACTGGTATAGGAAAAAGAACCTGATATTGATAAGAGAAGATACGTATTTAAGTTCATAGACTGCTTCTAGTCAAAATTTTAAGAGAGTATGTTTAGCAATAGTTGTTTTTGGTCATTTTTCCAGTAGACCATTCCAAGAACAATTCATTCCATTGTTAAAAAAAAAAAAAAAAAAAAAAAATCAGAGAAAATATTCATACCTAGGATTATAATATCAAAACATAATGATATTGTCTAAAACTTCATTTCAATTCAAAGCAGACACAAGTTGCAGCAACAAATAACATTACAATATTCAATAAGGAAAAGAAATATACGTGTCACCAAAAGGACATCATTTGTCGGGTTGATCAATCTTATCAAAGCATGGCAAAGCAACATGCCCGAGGATGCCGGATGAATTCCATACCAAACCATAACCATAGAACATGGCCAAAATAGAAACGGCAATTAGAAACCCAATGTTGAAAAATGGAAGTAAAAAACTAGCAACCAAAAGCCAATAAAAGAACAATGCATTATGAGATACCAAGATGGTTTTCCTTTTATAGGACATGTAGACACAGGAATGGCCCATCATTTCAGCAACTTTTCACAGGGTATCACTTTCCCAAAAATGTGAGCATCAAGATGATCGTTTTAAAAGTAGAGGATAGAGCTATAGTTGCATCACAACCAATTTATAGATCATTATAAAGTGAGAGATGTGAAAAGAGATTTTCATCTTAATAAAATCAACAATACGATTCTCGATGATAAAAAAAAAAAAAAAACACATGGAGAAGTAAGGACCATCAGCTAATTTTGCCTCCATGACCGCGTCAATCTAAATCGTAATCATGAAAACGGTTTTGATAGTGGTGGCCTCAGACAGAGCGCTCACACCTGCTGCATAGTTGGCCGAGATCGGGATCGACACATAAGCATGCTAATGCTATTCTCATCAAGAACCACTACTTTCAAATTTCACCTAATTTCATCCACAGGGAGGCGCTATTCATAACATCGCCTTAACAGCCAATGGTCAGCAGTCACCGGTAATGAGGATGAGGATGAGGAGGATGTCGATGATAACAAAGTGATGAGATGAGTTCACCAGATGCCTTTCCCTATAATTACCCATTGTTACAACTCTCAAGCTATAAACATCCGCTTTATTATCCAATTTTCATCCCTGGCAAGTTCGCAAATTAAAAGAAGATTATGATCATACCGCTCCGCTACGAAATTATAACAAAGATAACTAACGCACTAATTAAGAAACGGTAACGAGCAAAGATAACCAAAAGTTCCTGCAAATGTAGTCCAATTAGATGAGTCCGCTTATAAGCCTAGTCGCGTCAGGTCGGAGACATGGGTCGAGACTAATCTAATGAAGATTGTTGGCTGTTGTAGTCTCATGAATTACTGAGGTGAGCAATCATGGTGCATATAAGATAAGTTTTAGCCACCTTTCTGCAATGTTTAGCCTCACAATCCAATCAGTTTTTCGCTGCTTCTTCATCGTTGCTTAGAATGTTTCTCAAGCTCCCTTTCCATAAACTCATAAATCAAAAACGAAGTTCTCAAGAATGAACTGCCCAAAAAATGACAACATTATGAACATGCCTTATCCGTGTGAGCATGAATCTCGCTTGAAAGCCTTGAAATCAAAGCCAGATCTCCACCATCTCGACCGATGAGTAAAGGGAAGCTTTTTCACAAGAATAACCCGCCATTTGGCAACTCGCCTTGTAACAAGTACATATCCTCCAAATCCCAATACATCGTTTGAACTGAATTGCTCAGTTCTCAGATGATGTGCCTGTACAACAATTTCCCATCATGTCCCCATATTGCAATAGATCTTTGAGCATCGCGGCTTCAAGTGTAGACTTGGTTGTTTTCTTCCTCCTCAATTTTTGACAAGAAAATAAATTCCACACAAAAGTTAATAAGAATATTAGAGTGCTCACAATGAGGAGAGTAGTATGATCAAGATGTAAAACTTCGTGGCCTTCTTCGGACTGCATGGCTTGAGATGAGTGACACATACTACGTGAGACCTTTATTATTTCTAAAATGCCTCAAATGGAGCGGCGGCTTGATTTTGGGAGAGGACCTTCCAACTCGATCACGATATATCAAGAAGGTCAGTTTTCAGATCATCAAAGTGTGGATGGTGCCGTAAAGTCGGGCAGGGAGGATTCAACGTCTCCAAAAATCAAATCCCTCCATAATATGGAATCTCTCCTGTCAAGATATTTTGACTAAGATCAAGACTCCAAAGATGAAGCAACTTTCCAATTTCATCGGGAATGCTATCCACAAATCGATTCCCACTCAAGTTCAAGGACGATAATTTCAGCAAGTTCCCTATTTCTTTGGGAATTTGACCGCTGTTGTTCATCCTAAATAAGGGGTTTAAGATCATTAATTTTTCCAATTTCAAAGGAATGCTTCCTGCAAGATCATGGTTAGTCGCGAACAATTCAAACAATAGGGTAAATACATCTAATTCCTTTTTCGGGATCTTCCAAAGTCAAAACTGGGCTTGATGAAAGACTGCCGCCAGAATCGAGCCGCTTCCAAGTCGGGAGGCGGGAAGACCAGAAATATTGTTGAGATGTCTGGCTGAAGTTAAAGGCAGACTGCCCCATTTCTCGAAAGCCATAAAAATTGTTAATGCTTAGATCGGATAATCTAGGCTTGGGTATACCAAAACATATGTCTCCGCATTAGTTGGTTTCTTCTGTTTAACTGAAGAAATAAAAATACAGAATTTTTCGTTCTTTGGTATAGATTCCAGAATGGTTCCTAAACATGTAAATGATAAAGTCATCACCAAAGGCAAATCTCGTCTGGTGGCTGGCCAATTCAGTTATTTTCATACAATTGCAAATTTTTCAACGAAAGATATTATTCATTTCAAGAGGAAGGGCACCACTGGTTTTGTTATCAGCATAAAATCGTTGTTGACAAGTTTCCTATAAACCGGTATTAAACCATCGGTATTGTTCAAACGGCACAAATCAACATCGCAAAGAGATTTTAACAATCCAATTTTTCGGCGAATCAAAACGTATATTGTTCATACAGAAGACATACAACAAGTAAATTTCAAGTTACCTACATAACGGCGGATCTAATTCAACGGTAGATTAATGACAAGAAGAGCTACCAAGTAGATCTTAACAATCCAATTTATTGTTTCAACTTACAGTTTGTTCGTATAAACATCAATGCCGTTAAATTCTCAAGTTAATGCAATAAGAGTATCACCAAACGAGATTATTAGTTGACAGCAAAGATAATTAAGAGATTTTAACAATCCAATTTCATAGAATTCGAACGTGATAAATTATTTGTATGGGTTGGATCACGTATTTAAATTCCTTCAAGCCACCAATGAATGAGTGATTTGTTCGCAATATCAGCACTCTCAATTGGGAAGATCATTACAGATCTTAACAATCGACCCTTTATGACCGACCTGTATATTGTCAAAGGAAGGATAATATTATTAAATCTGTGTTTAACTTGTAATAATAATTGGGGAATTGGACCACTGATTGTTAATTTTTAACTTAAGATCATTAAGATATCTGAAGGTCCAATTTCTTGAGGAAATGGAACCGGAAAGCTCATTCTACAAAGACGCAAATAAGTGTTTTTCAAATTCCCTATAAAATAAGAACTGACCCCAAAATTGTTAGAAGCTACAAAGATAGAAAGTTAAGTGATACAAAACCCAAGTTGTTCAGGTATTACACCAGTGAAATGATTAGAAACTAAAGATCGTAAGAATTGTGATTAGTTTGGAAATATTACCAATATTGGTTAAATGGTTCCATGGAGGAGTTGTTAGTCAAATTAAGAGTAAGAGGTTAGAGAGATGAAATTGAGATTTTGAGTGTACCTCTCAAACCACAACTCTGAAGGTTTAAATCAGAGACACTTCCTGACTACATAAGCTGTAATTGAACCACAATGATGGCAGAGAATTGCGTCCAAACCAAGATGAGTAAAGTTCTGGGTTTGATTACATCACTTACCTTCCATAAAAAGAGAAGAGCGAGGCGTTGATCTGGTTCAACTTTGAAGAAGAATGGTAGGTGCAGAGGCAGGCGTGGAAATGACATGAAGGATGATATTGAAGACAAAAGTGAAAAGAATATGAAAACAAAGGAGGATGACAGAAATGAGAGAGTAAGGCAGATGAAGGAGATTCATGGCCATTATTGAGTTGGTAGAGATGAAGCACAGGGTACATGAGAGAAGATGCAACACTATTTATAAACTTGGTGTGATAGCATTTTAAGGTTCATTAGTTAAAAAGATCTAACTATCTCATCTTACTCAATTAATAGAATTGAAAATAGGTACATATCAACTTCATACTTTTTATTTTCTTTATCAAAATAGTCTTATTTTTTATAAAATTAAACACTCCACAATTATTAGCAAATAATTTAAAGGACATATTTATTTTTTAATTAAAAGAATTATTGCAATTACATATAGTGTTAATTATCTTTTCACTTTGCTCCATGCTTCAAATAGAATGTTTAAAATTAAGGACTACAATTTATTTAAGTGAGGGCTCAATGTTATACAAGAAGTCCATTTCATAAACACTATCGTATATTGTTATATATATATATATATATATATATATATATATATATATATATATATAATAAACTTAATCTATTTTTCAAAATTATTAAATATGAAATTCAATGTGTTATAGAAAGAAGCAAAACACATGTTTTATTATTAAAATATTAACTATTGGGGCAAAAATTTATAATAATTATATTCCCAAAGAACAGATATACTTATTGATATAAAAAAAAAGAAATATATATATATTCAAAGAAATTTGGAAGAAAAGAAAAGCTATGTCATTCTTGGAGGGATCTGACATATGTTAGTGCATGGGCCAAATCTGTCCAATTGCTGCCAAATAATAAATTTAAATTTATTATCAACTCAACAACCTTCTAGTACAAAACCAACCAAAATAATTACCTATGCCCGACTTCTTTTATAGCTTTTGCCTAGTGAGTGGTAGTCAACGATTCATGTTTGCTTGTCCAAAAATATCAAAAGAAAGAAAAATTTACTATGAAATGAGAGAGATAATATAGGGTAAATTAACCAAACTTTGAAAAGGAAACTTTTTTACAACCTTCCTAACTCTTTAAAAACAGATTCAAGACAACCTACATTGTAAAATATGGTTGATCATTGATCTATTTGTTTTTAACATACCATTTTCCCTCTCTATATATGCATAGAGAGAGAGGGTCCACCTGATAACTAATTTAAAAATTATCTTAATGTTTCTATGAACAATATTTGTTGGGAATGTGAAATGTTTTGGATTTTGTCTTCTTTATTGTTAAATATTTTTAAATATTATATATATATATATATATATATATATATATATATATATATATATATATGATATATATATATATATATATATATATCAGATGCAAATTGTAATTACTTTTTTTATTTAGGCAATTATTTTTATAACAATTTAAGATATAGGAGAAACAAATCAAAATAAATAAAGAATAGTTATTTCTGAAAGAAAAATATGACTCAAAAATATAGTACCATAGTTTTTACCTAACAAGTTTTAGTTATTTTTTAGTTTGTTCACTTTTTTAATGTTATTTTAAAAAATAATTATACAAATTAAGGGAATTGCTGAAAATAAAATATTATCAAAAAACTATTTAAACCAGTATTTTAAAACAGGGGAAAATATATTAAAATTATATCAGGTTCATTTGTTTTAAAACAGGCAAAGAATAATTTTTAAATTATCTTTCTAAAATTATTTTAATAACACTTTTCAAAGTGAATAGAAATTAAAAAAAAACATAATAAATGCATTTTCATTAGCACTACTTAATATTTATTTAAAAACAAATAGAAAATAGAAGATTAAGGCATCTATTATTTTCGTAACCATTTTCCAAAACGGTTCTAGAAAGATAACTGAGAATAGTTTTTCTAGCAACCATTCTATGATATTTTTGTTGATATATTTTAGGTTCCTAAATGTAAATATCTATACATTTACCTAAAAATTTAGACTTTTTTTTATATTTTTAAATATGTTTTACGTGCAAATAATATGTGATATTCTAGTTTTAATCATTATTTTATTTGTAATGCCATTATTTTTAGAATGGCATAGGAAATTAGTAAAACTACTAAAGATATCATCTCAAATCATATTTTTATTTAAAAGAAAAAGAAAATCCATTTTCTATTCTTAAAAAGCAAAAAATATACACCGACATCAATTATCTTTAGTTATTTCGCATTGTTTTAAACTAAATAGCTATAAATATGGAGAATGATTAAAATAAATCATTATAGATAAAAAACTTATTTTAAAACTTCATACATCATTCATGCATGGCTGGGAATGATAATAATATCTTCTATATATAATTTAATCATTCTACCTTAGACTTGAGTATGTGAATAGTTATTAGGAAATGAAAAAAATGAGAAAAGGAATAAATAATTCATCACAATGCTTGTGACAGGCACTTGAATAGATTGAAGTAAACACAAACTACCACTACAAATAATAGGTGGAAACATTTACTAAATTTGTCTTTTTGTTTAATGGGTCAACGATTCTGTTAAAAAGATGTACCATATGATGGTACGACTATAGACCCGGAGCTAAATCGTTTAAACTTCAATTTGATCCGATGACAAGAAGCCTAGAAAGGCAGATTAAAAATAACTAATGTTTTAACTGAGAGCACAAGTGGGAAGAGGCTCTACGTGTTCAACTATAAAGAAAAACAAAGCACGATCCACGTCAACAAAGAACTGGATCGAGCGCCAAAGAGTTGGTACGTTGACTTGGTGAATTATGAATTAACTCCGTCGCGATTTGTCACACCTGTCGATTCGCCAATGACGCGAACATCAATGGCTAATTTATCGCTAATTTTGTGGCCAGATCACTCGTTCTCATTTCTAAATTATCTAGCTCTCTTTCTTCATGATGTTTAGAGGCAAAGGTAGTTTGTATAATAAGAATCTTCTAGTTTTCATGAATATTTATTTTCCTTTCAATGAATTTGTCAGTTCTTCTGATATTTTTTGCGCCATTATAAAGTATTATCCTTGAATTTTTACATTACAATTTATAAATTCGAGAGCGAATTTTTTTATTATTAAAGAATCTTTCGAACTTATCTGCTATTTCATTGCTCATCAAAGCATTTCATTAACTGGATTCCATCACCACTGCGACATCCTCTTATACCAAGCGTTCAGAATATTATAAACGATTTGAAATGGCGCCATCCATCCGCCCGCCACCAACGAAGTTCTCCAAGATTAATTTGATCATGCGCTCATCACACGTCAAAAGGTTGTATCATTTGAGACAGAGCAACAAGTTGCATTTTTGCTTTGCCTATCTTTACCAATTTTTTCCGAACTCAACTTAGTCACCACTTCTCACTAATTCAACCTAAATCTGTTCCACCCCAATTCCATTCACAACCTATTTCTGCTCCACCCATCTGATTTTCTCATTCTTGATCTGATATAATTCTTACTTTCTATATTGAAACTGTACATCCTAAGTTACACAAAAAAAAAAAAAAAAAACTGAGGAAAAAAAAGGAAAGGAAAGGGATCCATAGTAGGCCAAAAAAAAAAAACTTTCTTAAAGCAATTACTCGCGTTTGACTAGCTTAAATTAGTCTTGCTCAATTTTGATACAAGTGTTGTCACCTCTTAATAGAAAAACAAAATAATTTGTCCTACTTGACCATTTGAGTCTTTGCTCAATTTTTTTTCAAAATAAAAGTCTTTTCTAAATTCCAAATCATATTAAAAACTTGTCTGCATAATTTACATGCGTTTATGACTTTGATAGAATCTGTTTTATATAGGTAATGTCAACTTCCAAATTCATGAAAAACAATTGAAATAAATACTTGTGCTTAACTGGTTTTAAAGTCTTTGCTCAACTTGATAGAGAGTTATTATTAACTTTTTTCGGTACAAAAAAAAAAAAAGAATCCTCCACTTAATCTATTTTAAAGTCTTCACTAAATCCCAAACATCTTTAAAAACTTTAATTTATGACTTCAATTACATACACTTCAATTTCAATAGGGTAATCATCAGCGTGTTATCATGAAATCTTTAATTATATTCATATTATATTAATAATCACTGCCAATATCCTATTTGATGTAGGTGAAGGCATTTATATCGCCCATTCATTAAATTGCAAGACTAAATATCTTATAAATATATGCAGGTGACAATAATGTATTACAAGTGATCTTAAATTCAAGGAGATAGATATGATCAAAATATATTAAATTGATTATATATCTATCAATTTGATAAGAAATGACAAAGATTAAATTTTTACCATTATTTGTAATGAAAAATCTTGACTCAAATATCACATGGTTAGGTATTCGGGTGAACTAAATAACCATCAACTATGGAGCTAGCTGATGAATCAATATTTGTAATAATATAAAATACTTACCAAATCTCTAGATATCTATTTTCCAATATTTTAATATTAGGCTATTATTGTCCAAATTAATTGAAATATATTTTAATAATTTATTTGAAGATACTACGACAATTCATTTAAATAAATATGTAAATCAAGGTGATTTTTGGAGCACAGACTAGAATGATGCTACTGCACTCTATATCAGATTAGACTTTTTTGTAGACTAATAATTTGTATCTAATTTTAAATTAGTAAAACATTAAAAGATATCATCTCAAAATATCATATTTATTTAAAAGAAAAAGAAAAATCATTTACTCTAAAAATAAAAATACAATTTAATAATTTAATTATCTTTACTTACTTTACAAATGTTTTAAACTAAATAGCTATGTAAATATGGAGAATGATTAAAAAACAAATCAATATAGATAAAACTTATTTTAAACTACATCATTCATGCATTATTGGAATGATAAATAATATCTTCTATAGAATTTTAAATCATCTCACCTTAGGATTTGATATAGAATAGTTATTAGGAAATGAAAACAGAAGCAGAAATAAATAAATTCATCAATGCTTAGTGACAGGCACTTGAATAGATAGGTTAACACAACCACCACCACAAATAATAGGTGGAAACATTTACTAAATTTTGTTCTGTTTAATGAGTTAACGATTCTTGTTGGGGCATAAAAACAAGTATGATGAGTGTAATGATGTTAGGAATGGAGTGCAAATCTGCTTAAAATCTCTACTTGATCCGATGATTTATGGAGCAGAGATTCAAAAAACCCTTTAACGTTTTAACTGAGATGCACAAGGGAAGAGGCTCACGTGTTCTAACTATAAAGAGGTAAAACAGCATGCTGGGCCCCATCGCCGACAAAGAACTGCATCTGCAAGAGATGTAAAGTGTTTGACTGGGGTAACTATGCCTAACTCGTCATGATTTGTCAAGCACTACGATTGCTTCGATTCATTGATCTTATCGATTTCATTGCTTAATTTATCACACTTTGTGGCTTACTTACCAAGTCTCATTCCAAATGATCTGTTTTCGGATGCTAGCAAGGTAGCAGAGAATATACCTTCCTTCTAGTTTTGGTCAGAATATTTGCTTTCCTTTGTATTCGAATTTGTTTGTTCTTCATATTTTCATTTATAGTGTATTATCCTCAATTTTACATTACAAATTTTGGTAAATCGAGTTAAATTTTTCTTTAAGGTTGAAATAACTTTCGAACTGATCGGCTATTTCACGCTTCACTGGGTGACTTATCAACTGACTTCCACTACTAATTCCATCCTCTATACCTGGGTTACCAGAATACTATAACGATCGGTACTGAGCTGATCAGCATCCAAGTCAATAGACCGTACAGCTTCCTCCAAGATGACCTGACACGTCTCATCACTACACGTCATATTATAGATTTGGTTTATATTGTATAATGTTATTATATTTTTGGTTTGTCATATCTTTACTAATTTTTCCGAACTCAACCTAGTCACCACTTTAATTAATTCAACCAAATCTGCCCGCAATCCCAATTCCATTCACAACCTATTTTCTGCCCACCCACCTGATTTTCCTCATTCTTGATCTGATATAATTCATTTCATATTGAACCGTACATCCTAAGTTACACAAAAAAAAAAAAAAAAAACCGAGGAAAAAAAGGAAAGGAAAGGGATCCGATACAAAAAACTTTCTTAAAGAATTACTTATGTTTGACTAGCTTTAAATTAGTCTTGCTCAATTTGATAAGTGTTATTACCTTTAGAAAACAAAATAATTTGTCCTACTTGACCCATTTTTTAAGTCTTTGCTCAATCTTTTTTCCAAAAAAATAAAGTCTTTCTAAATTCCAAATCATATTTAAAACTTGTCGTATAATCATATGCGTTTATGACTGATAGAATCTATGGTTTATAAATGTCAACTTCCAAATTATGAAAAACAATTCAGTAAATACTTGTGCTTAATAACTGGTTTTAAAGTCTTTGCTCAACTTGGATAGATATTATTAACTTTTCGGTACAAAAAAAAAGAATCCTCCTAATTAATCTATTGTAAAGTCTTCAATTGGTTCTAAAACATCTTTAAAAACTTTAATTTACGATTTCAATTACATACACTTAAATTCTCATTAGGGTAGAAAATTCATCAAGTGTTATCAAGAATCTCGACTAAGATTCATACATTAGTCACCCATGTCAATATCCTATTTGATGAAAGATTTATGTATTGTGGCCTCCATTCATTAAATTGCAAGACTAAATATCTTATAAAGAGTATAAAGAGGGTGATACAATAATGTATTACAAGTGATCCAATTGAAGTGAGATAGATATGATCAAATATATTAAATTGATGAAGTATATCTATCAATATAAGAAATTTAAAAAGATTAAATTTTTACCATTATTTGTATGAAAATCTTGACTAAATATTCAGATTATTAGTATTCGGGTGAATTAAATAATTACTCCAACCAAGCGAGCTACGCTGATGAGTCAATATTTATTGAAAACACATAAAATACTTACTGATCTCTAAGATATCTTATTTTCCAATATTTATTATTAGTTATTGTCCAAATTAATTGAAATAATTTTTTTGAAGCCAATTTGTCGGAAGATACCATGACAATTCATTTAAAATAAATAAGTAAAATCAAGGTGATTTTTGGAGCAATAGGACTGAATGATGCCATTTGCACTCTATATCATTAGACTTTGTAGACTAACAATTTGTAGACTTAATTTTACTTTATTTTTATTGTTTCTAGTAGTTTTTTATTATTTCAAACATTTAGGAGCTGTTCCCAAAAAATGATTTGTGAAAACTATTTTGGAAACATCATCGAGCAGACCCAAAATTGGTTAATGTAACAGATGGCAAGTTGCAGATTTGAATTAAGTTCCAGCTACAATTTTGAAAGAATACAAACACAGAAATCCTAGATAGGACTGAGCAACAAGTAAGTATTTATATGAAGCTTCACAAAGAAACAAACTAATTATGTTGACTAAGAAATATTGATTGATATAGAACTTTAACCTCAAAATTCAGAATAATATTGATTGATATAGAACTTTAACCTCAAAATTCAGAATTAATTAGGAAGAAGTCGAAAATTCAGAGAAAACCTGGGGGAAGGAGCTAAGACACAGATATAGGGATTGGCTTCACAGCATTTTGGATCTACCATTAGCATCAAACAATAGAACACAACCCAAGAAATATACATGTGACATTCCATGTCAGCCGATGCGAAACACTGTCATCTATATGAATTAAGAACGGCAAGGGTACTGGCTGAAATTACAAAAAAGAAATGATCGGAGTGATTTCAACCAAAAGTTATTATGCAAAATCAAAAGTCGGGCATTTGTTCAATTTTTTCTCCTTTATTCTAAAATATTTTAAAATAAAATTCTCAGGTATATGTAATATTTTAGTTTTAATTATTTCTCATATCTGTATCTATTCTTAAAACAATTATGAAACAAGAGAAGACAATTAAAAATAAATCAAAAAATGATCAAAATACATTATTTTATATTTTTATGACAAAATTATTATTTTTATTATCACATCTACAAACAAAGAGAATCTAGGAAAATATGATAATATATTTTAGTTATTTTTTGACATTTTTTTAAAAGTATTAAAAATAATTATATAAATATAAAATGATTAAAAATAAATTATTACCAAAATTTAAAACCGATTTTAAAAAACGAGAAAAATATGTTTAAAATATCATGCTCCCAAAATCAAAACACTTTCCAAACAAAGCCTCATCAATATTTATTAAATTTAATCCCAACTCCAATCCTAATATGATTATCTTCCTTCTTTACCTCTTTTCCTTTTTCCTCCCTTTCTATTTTCTTTTCCCTCCCTTCTATTTTTCCATGTTGTATTACAACGTTGTACTATTCTATTATTACATGACCCGAGTTTGACATCTCGATCACTCTATTCTTAAGGCACTTACACTCGCTCACCCTTCTCATTACTCATTCGATACAGCCTCATGGGCCCCTTCATTGTTATATTATATATAAATATTTAAATTAAGACATTAATTTATGATGAATCAACTCATCCACATCGAATTGATCCACCAAAGATAAACAATATCTCCTACACATAATTTAAATCTCTCATCTAAACTTGAATATAAAAACGGGAATGGTCGAGTAAAATTGAAAGTTACAAACCCATCAATACTAATAGCTGCTACATAATCATCCTCGGTTAGAACGCAACAACCATCACAAATAATAGATGACAATTAATAGAAGGTTCAGTTTCTTTAAATTAATCAATCTTAATTTTTGCATAATATATCAGTTTAGAATTAATACTTCATAGAAAAGAAACTAACAATGTAATTATTTTTTATTACAATTCTCAATAGAAGTAACAGATAAATTGGCTACTTGAAAAGAAATGACTCCATCTAAAAGTGTAATACACTCCATCGCGTATCTAGCATTAGCATCAAACAATAAAACACAACCCAGAAAACAACAATGATTGTCACATGCTTCACTAATAAAACATTCAATATTTTCCAGAGGAAAATCACTCAACAATATAATGACTTGTGAAGCTCACCCAAAACGCTAAAATCTAATTGTGAAATCTCTCGAAAGTGTTACCACATATATACAAGAAAAGTAAATCAATGTTGAATATTTCCTAAATTAAGCAAGCTAATTAAGACCGACTAAGAAATATTGATTGATAGAACTTCAACCTCTACAATTCAATTAATCAAAAAGAAGTCAGAAATACATAGAAAACCTGAGGGAAGGAGCTAAGATTTACGTATAGAGGATCGCTTCACACAGGATTGGATCCACTGAATGTTACCTCACCCTTTCCTTAAGGCCTTTGTTTTCGCTCTCAACATTCACTGCTTATCAAGATGCATTTCCATCACATTTATCACCGAGCCTCGTATTCTCTAAATGTGAGAAACAAGAAGTGCAATGGATAACCTTTCTCGCTTCTTATTGTTTTCTTCTTCGCCTTTGTAGCCTCTTCCCGATTCAACTCGGCTACCTTGGGGATCTCAGCCATGTTTGAAACCAGAGCCACAAATTGGTGAGTCAAAACCATGTTGCTAGGATCCGCCCCAAAGGTAAATGAAATATGTTTCGATTCATACTCCACCGTCAATCACTATGGACACGGTGTCGACCTCGTATTCTTCATATGGCAATGACTCCACACTCAAATATCCGTCAAATTCTATGCTTCAATACACCAAAGGCACCACCTGTAGTTATAATAGTAATCCCTCCCGTGGATAGTCATGAGAAGGCATGTGAGATCATCATGCCATTATCTCGATATGAATGCTTTACCGCAGAACCACTGATGGAAGCCACTAACTTCGTGGGTCTTTCAGCCAGCCCCAATGGTTTTTGCCATTTTCTCAGAGTTGAAATACATCTCAACCGACTGAGTTCTTTGGGGAAATAATTTTGGTGTCATGTAAGCAAACCGTGATAAGCTTCTGGTTTGAGCCTCCCTTATCTCATCGGGCCTCCATGGACAAGAATGATGTTAGTATATGAGCTCCTTCACGAACGATTTCAACAAAACTGCAGAGCCGAGAGATATGTAAAGAACTTATTGAGAGGAGCAAAGTAAGACCATTCATTAGAGTAACTCCTGTCTACGAAGATGGTTTTGCCAATAACGCCTTTCTTCGTAATACATACCTGTGTATAATATTACGCATTTTTCTATTGAGCACCACATTTCAAATAGTTGTCTTGACAATCCACTCAAGGCCACTATTAACACATGCAAATAGAAAAAGACTATACCTTAGGGATTACAAATATCAAAAAACAATAATGATATTCTATACTACTTCCTCAATTCAGCAGATTACTAAGTTATAAAACAAATAACATTACAATATTCAACAAGGAAAAGAAACATAATCAAAGTCACCAAAAGGACATTAATGTAGTTGAAGGATCAATCTCATCAAAGTATGGCAAAGCAGCTATGCCCTCAGTATGCTGATGAATCTCCATACCAAACTATCACCATAGAACATGACCAAAACAGAAACAAACAAATAAAAAGCCCAATGCTGAAAAATGGAAGGAAAAAAACTAGCAACCAAAATAAAAGCACAATGTATTATGGTATACCAGTATGGTTTTCCCTTTATAGGACATGTATATTACAAGAATGACCCACTTCATTTCCAAAGAACTAGTAAAATTTATCCGATCTTCTCCAAAAACAAGAGCAGCATCAAGATGATCGTTTCTCGGGCGAGACATAAATAGTAGGCTGCATCACAACCAATTTATCGTCAATTATAAACTCGAGACAAAGGAAAAGATTTTCGCTTCAAATAAAATCAACTGGCTCGATGATAAAAAACAAAAATACACATGGAGAAGTGAGGACTATCAAATTAGTTTTGCCTCCATGACCAAGCAAATCTAACCCAATGTAATCATGGAAAACGGCTCGATAGTGATGGCCTCTCAGATCGAGAGTGCTCACAACTGGCTGCGATAGTTGGTCGATTTGGGATCGACGACAAGCATGTTACTATCTTCACCGCAACCACTACGCTCAGCTCACCCACTTCATCCATGAGGTGAGGGGCGCTTGTCCATAACGTCATTTAACAACCAATGGCGTTAAAGAATCGCAATGAGGATGAGATGAGGAGGATGCTGATGATACAGAGTCAGAAACCATGTCGCTATCAGATCCTCGACTTCCAGCAATGAAATATGCTTCTCTCGAATCATACTTCATCAAGAACCGCTCATGGACACGGAAAAGATGGACCCCTGATCTTCATCCGGGCAAATGACTCACGACTCAAGATCCGCTTCACTCTATGCTTCAATACACCAAAGGCACCACTGCAAGGCTAGTAATCCTCTGAGATATTGTGGATAAATGCGAGAAGACATGGAGATCATCATGCCATTATCTCGATAAGTGAACGCTTTATCAGAAACCAATGACAGCTACCGACTTGTGGGTCTTTTCAGCCAGCCTCCTAATGGTTTTTGAAGTATTTTCTCGCAGTTGAAATATGAGAACTCGTAGGGATCTCAACAAAGACAAAGTATGACAATCTTCTTCATGAATAGTCTCCAAAGGTAAAGTACTGAACACCAAGAATATCGCCTACAAACATGGTACCCAAGGATCGTGGCCTAACCTGCTTAACACCAAAATCGTATACCATTTACTTCCTAATGTCCGGATGGAAATCAATAACTGCAGAAGATGGATTTAATTATAGTTATAGAACATTAAAATGAGATAATAAAATTAAGTAACACATCTAAAGTCAATTGTCAGAATGTCCAAATTACCAGAACAGATTAGGGATTATAGCAACCGATATTTCGCATATGAGAAATACACACACCATATTGCTTCTTTTTTAGAGCAAGTTTTATATTTTATTAGATTGGTACTATGTAACATGTTTGAAACTATAGTCGAATAATAACATAATGTCAGAAGGAGCACCAAAAAGATCAATATTAGAAGGTGAAGAACAAATTCCATGTATGAAGATCTAAAAATGGGTAATTTTTGCATTCTACACCTATGATCTGCAAGAATATCTATGGTAGAAAGATTTGCTTAAGAATGAGGTAGTGGATGTTTCGCAAAGATAATTTTAATAAGAGACCCGCATAGAACATTAAACAGATCTAAGCTTAATCTGCAGAGTATGGACCATTTCCCAGCTCAAAAATAAGTACAAGAGAAGGATGAGGAAATCAAAACAAATGAGTTATAGTGACATTGTTCATTGCTCCAAATCCAATTTCCATGGAATAAGGTGCTCATTGAAACTTTAAAGATAACATTGACCAAAATTTAGGAACTTAAAATAAAAGATTAAAAGACTCCAAATCTAAGTCCCTTACAACCAATCAGGGAAACGGATGCATTTAGATTAGCTTCAAAATCAGTTCGGACAATGAGAGAAAATTAGAGGAAACTATTACTAGTCTCTAAAAAGGGGAGAATAAAACAAACATCAAGAAACAAAAAGCAACTCACCTCAATTTTATCCATGGATGTAAGAATGTCTTGTTCATCATAATACAAAAGATATCTTCAACGAAAAATTTGCTCACTTTAACATAATTAGACAAAAGCAACTTGTAGATAGCCTTTGTTGCAAGTGTCATAAACCGGCCTCTTTCGATGGTCTAATGAAAAAATTCAAATATTTTAGCTTTTAATTTATGTGCAAAGTAATTCGCATAAATTTTAATTAAATAAATGGTCGACCTTCTCCAGGAAATATGGAAGAGATGCGCGATGATCCAAGAAAGTCAGACAGAAATGCAACACATTACAAAGGCAAGAAAGTGGAGAGCACATCTAAAAGAACAGTAGGCAATTTTAAATGAGAGCAGAAAGGAGCACAAAAAGGAAAATCAAGATGAAAGTTCTAAAGTTTCAAGATTGGCAAAAGTTCATTGACAAGATGTATATACAAGATAATCGTAATGAAATGATCGCTAATATATTATGTTGCTACATTACCACAGCTAATTGTACCGGGTCGGGGGCCATATGTGATTAACATAAACATATTCATCGAGAAGTGAAAACAATGCGCGAGGAAAGTAATGGGAACTTCAACATAATCAAAGAAGTGTGAACGTCAATAAAGCGAATTTTAGCCGACAGATATGATTAATGTAGTTTCTCACTCTAGCACGAAAGCATGTTCAAGTGTGAGTAGACACTTTATACAGAGATGCAAGGGTAGGTCCATTAACCCATCATCCTAGAAGGCCGTAAAAGAAACTCTAATCGTGGAGGGTCTCAGTAGAACAATGCTTATAATATCAAAAATGATAATACCCGGATTACGTATCAAAACAATAATGATATTCTCTAAACTTCATTTCTCAATTCAGTTAGATTACTAAGTTATAAAACAAATAAATATTACAATATTCAACAATGAAAAAGTACCCGATCCCTTCTCAAAACATAGCAGATCAAGATGACTGCCCGTATAGAGAAGATAACAGAGCTGCATCACAACCAATTTACGGGTCAATTATAAACCTAAAGACAAAGAAAAAGAGATTTTCGCCTTAATAAAATCAATCATTCTCGATGATAAACAAAATACAATTTGGAGAAGTGAGACCGTCAGCCAGTTTCGCCTCCATGACCAATAAGGAAAAAGAACCGTATATTGATAAGAGAAGCTGTATGGAAGTTCAGAGTTGTTTCCCAAACAAATCTTATACGCTTAGCAATAGCTGTTTTTGGTCATTCAGAGGACTATCTCAAGGCTGCAATAATTTTAACAGTATCATCCTAATCACATTGTTCAAAAAATCGAGAAAAATGACCATACCTAGGATTACAATATCAAAACAATAATTGATATTCTCTAAACTTCATTTCTTAATTCAGCCAGATTACTAAGTTATAAAACAAATAACATTAAGGTCTAACAAGGAAAAAGAGAACAAACTCTGTCACCAAAAGGATAACAATGTATCGGGCGTTGGATCAATCTCATCAAAGTATTAGGTGCAAACATGTCGAGTGTAACGGATGAATCTTACAAATAAACTTATCACCAAAGAACATGAACAAAACAGTAAACAAACAAATTAAAAACTCCATCGTTGAAAAAATGTAAAGCAAAAAACTAGCAACCAAAATAAAAGCAATAAATGCATTATGGCACTAAAGATAGTTTTCCTTTATAGGACATGTAGACATAGGAACGCCCAATTTCATTTTCAGCACTCAGAGGTATCCGATCTCCAAAAATAAAGTGGGGGATTAAGGATGATCAAGCCTAAGTAGAGACATAGTCGTAGGGTCGAGATCACAACCAATTTATTAATAAATTATAAAACTAAGAGAGACAGTGAGATTTTCGCCTAAATAAAATCAACATTCCGATGATAAACAAAATACATGGAGAAGGAGGAGACTACGCCTAGTTTTGCTTCTCCATGACTCGCTAGCTTCACCCAATGTAATCATGGAAATTGTTCGATAGTGGTGGCTCTTGCATCAGAGTGTTCTTTCACTGCTGTGATAGCTCAGCCGAGATCGATCGATATTACAAGCATGCTAATGCTATCTTCAATTAATCATTACTAGCTCAACGGCTTCATCCATTGTGAGGAGGGCGCCATTCATACATCATTCAACAGCCAATGGTCAGCAATCACCGTAATGAGATATGATGAGAGGATGCCAGTGATAACAGATGAGAGGAGTTCACTAAGATGCCTTCCATAATTACCTCCATAGATTGTTACTGTAAATCCCAAAGCTATAAACATCTATTTTATTATCCACCTTCATCTTGTAAGGTAAGTTCTGCAAAATTTGGCTAAAGATTACATCATGCTCTGCTCTTGCTCTGCTAAGAAATTATTATAACAAGATAACTAACGCCTAATTAAGAAAATGGTGTTCTCAGCAAGAAACCAAAAAGTTCCCGCAAATGAAGTCCAATTAGATGAGTCCTACTTTTATAAGCCTAGTCAGTATTTAAGTCGGAGACATGGGCTTCATATTCTGAACTTCCAATGGTAACATCAAGGCCGGGCAATCTCGATGAATTAATGAGGTGAGATTTCATGGTGCATATAAGATAAAGCTTTAGCCACCCCTTCACAAATGTTCAAATTTCACAATCCAATCAGTTTTTCTCGCTTACTTCTTTCATCGTTGCTTAGAATGTTTCAGCCTCCTTCCATAAAACTAACTCATAAATCAAAATGAGTTCTTAGCAAATGAACTGAAGCCATGCTTGACAATATTGCGATGCCTTATCCGTGTTGTAGCATGAATCTCGCTTTTGGAAAGCCTTCAAATCAGCCATAGATCTCCACCATCTGATCCGATGAGTAGTGAAGCTTTTTCACAAGAACAAATCCATTTACCTGGGCAACTCGCCTTGTAAACAAAGTAAGCATATCCCCTCCAGCAACACACCGCTTGGAACTGGAAATTGTCGGGCCTCTTGTATGATGCTCATACAACAAGTTCCCATCATGTCCCAATATTGTGAATAATAGATCTTTGACATCGCTTAATTTTTCATGTAGACTTGGTTGTTTTCTTCCTCAATTTTTTGACAAGAAAATAAATGCCAATAATAAAAGCGATAAGAACAATAGAGCTACAATGAGGAGTAGTATGATCAAGACAGAAAACTGTACTTCTTCTCGGACTGCATGGGCTTGAGATGAGTGACATTATTACCACGTAGACCTTTATTATTTTCTAAATGCCTCAAATGGAGCGTAAGGCTTCATGTCGGGAGAGGACTCAACCTGTCAGAGGATATACCAGCAGATGTCGTGCTAATCGTATCATCAAAAGTGTGTGGACGGTGCCGTAAAGCTGGTTATGGGAGATTCAGTTCCGTGCAATCGTGAATCCTCTGGGCAAATGTAATCTCTCCCCGCAACATATTTGACTAAGATCAAGACTCCCAAGACTATGAATCTTTCCACTGGCTTGGGAATGCTATCCACAAATCGATTCCCACTCAAGTTCAAGGACAATAATTTAAAGTGTTCCCTATTTCTTTTGGGAATTTGACCGCTTAAGCTTGCTCGATCTCAGGTCAAGGGTTTGAAGATCGGGCTAATTTTCCCACTTCCCCAAAGGAATGCTTCCTAAAGATCGTTGTTAGTCAAAGAACAATTCAACAATAAGGGCAACATACCCACCTTTTCGGGATCTTCCCGGGGTCAAATGGCTCGAGGAAAGATCAAGTCGTTGTAATTGAGTGGTTTCCCAAGTTGAGGTATGGCACCAGAAATATTGTTGGAGATGTTCAAGTGTGTTAGATTGTGGCAATCGCCCCCATTTCTAAAGCTCGCCATAAAAATGGTTACCGCTAGGATCGATATATCCAGTTCTGGTATACACCAAAACTTTCGCTATGTTCCAAGTGAGTTGGTTTCGCCGTCGAACTTCGAATAAGCTAGCGCACTTTTCAAGTTTTGGTTAGGACCCAGAAATGGTTCCCAAAGGCGGTAAAATTTACTAGTGCTCTACCAAGGCAAATTGCCCGTAGTCACACGAAGCCAGATAATTGCAAATATTCCAAATGAGTGATATTATTCATTTCCAAAGGAAGGGCACCACTGAATTTGTTGTGATTAAGGCCCAAAGAGGTTAAGCTGGACAAGTTTCCTATGGAAGCTGGTATTGAACCATTGAGATTGTTAAATGACAAATCAAGTTCATTAAGAGATCTTAACAATCCAATTTCGAGGAATGGAACCAGATAGTTTGTTCGATCAAGATACAATGTGGTTAAATCTCTAAGTTACCTGTTATGAAGGAGGGATCAGACCGTTGAGACAGTTAGTTGACAATTCAAGATCATTAAGAGATCTTAACAATCCAATTTCTTCAGGTGACTGAACTCCGATAGTTTGTTCAGATCAAGATACAATGTGGTTAAATTCCTCAAGTTACTCATGGAAGGAGGGATTGACCAGAGATTACACTGACAATCCAAGATCATTAAGAGATCTTTTAACAATCCAATTTCGAGGAATGGAACCGCATAGTTTGTTCATATCAAGATACACCGTGGTTAAATTCTCAAGTTACCTATGGAATGAGGGATTGAACCAATGAGATTGTTATTATACAATTCAAGATCATTAAGAGATCTTAACAATCCAATTTCTTGAGGAATGGAACCAAAAAGCTCATTCTCATAAAGATGCAAAATAGTTAAGTTTTCACTCCCCTATAAAGAAGAATTGACCCTCTAAAATATTGCCAAAGATAAAAACCTAAGTGATGTTAAAAACCCGTTGTTCAGAGTTATCGTGAGGATCTTCTGTTTCCGATCACCAGGTCGCCAGGCGGAAGCCACCATAGATATTCATTCACGCCTTCGCCTCAGATAACCGAAATGAACTGACCCGGAAAGATCTTCTCGCACTGAACCGAAGCTACTTGCTCAGGCTGGTACCGCAGATGCTTCCCATCGACTAAAGACCCTAGGTCCCGGGTTCGACCTCCGTATGCGAAAGGAACTCGGGGAATGAGGATATCCATGAGTGAGTTTCCACTGGCGGTACCCATGAGGTGGTCACTAAGCACGTGGTCTCACACAAAGTGCGCGAGTCATAGATTTCACGCCATAGAAATTTTTCAGGTAAGACCATAGATATTCACCGAAAGCGCCTGCACTGGACTCAGACCTGTGGCTCGTGGCCTGAACGGGGCACGCCGGTACCAACCGAAGCAAGAGTCATGGTACCGCAGATGCTTCCCATCGACCAAAGACCCCAGGTCCCGGGTTCAATCTCCTATGCCGAAGCGAACTCACAACGGCGATATCCATGAACACCCACCGGGGCGGCACTCCACGGCGCTACACGGGCGGCCGTGTCTCTGCCAATTACACCGTTGAAATGATTAGAACCAAGATCAAGAATTGTGATTAGTTTGGAATATTACTAATATTGGTTGAAATGGTTCCATGGAGGAGTTGTTAGTCAAATTAAGAGTAAGGAGGTTGGGGAGGGATGAAAATTTGAGATTTTCGGGAGTCAGACCTCTCAAACCATTAAACTCACGCTTAAATCTGAGACATTTCCGACCCATGACAAGCCACTCCGAACCAATGATGGCAAGAATTGCGCCCAAACCAAGACGGTAGCAAACTGGTTTGATCATCAAGGCTGACCTTCCATGTTAGAAGAGCGAGTGCTTCTTGATCTTGTTCAACTTTTGAAATAGCAATGGTAGGTGGAGAGGCAGACATGAAAATGACATGGAAGGATGATATTGAAGGCAAAGGGAACAGCAGAAATATGAAAAAGCAAGGAGTGATGATGAGTCGAGAGAGTAAAGAGTAGGATGAAGGATATTCATGGGCCATTATTGAGCTTGTGGAGATGAAGCTATTACATGCATATGAGGAGAGGATGAAACATCATTTATAAACTTAAGTGTGATACATTCGGCATTCCCATTAGTTGGTGTTTACATCTAACTACCTCATTCCACTACAATTAATGGAATTGAAAATAGGTAATATCAACTTCATACTTGTTTATTTTCTTTTATCAAAAATAGTCTTATTTTTTTATAAAATTAAACACCCACAATTACATAGCAAATAATTTAAAATATTACTTTTATTTTTTAATTAAAATAGAATATTGCAATTACATAGGAAATAATTAAAAACATTCCTTTTTCACTTGCTTTGCTCTTTGCTCTTTCAATTAGAACATGTTTAAAATTAAGGATTACAATTCTTTTTAAGTGAGGACTCAATGTTGATACAAGAAGCCCATTTCACAAACATTACTTCTACATATGTTGTTAATATATATATATATATATATATATATATATATATATATATATATATATATATATATATATATATTAACAACTTAATCTATTTTCAAAAATTAATAAATATGAAATTCAATGTCAGCATAGAGAATCAAAACATGTTTTATTATTAAAATATCAACAATTAAAAAATTTATAATAATTTATCTCAAAGAAATAGATATAAGATTTATTGATATAAAAAAAAAAAAATATATATATATATATATATATATATATATATATATATATATATATATATATATATCAAGTTATACGTATATCTTATCTCCTTACTGAATCTAGCATTAGCATCAAACAATAAAACACAACCCAGGAAAACAAAAATATTGTTCACAAGCTTTACTAATAAAACATTCCAAGTTATACATTGATAATCATAATTTCTAGGGTGATAACTGAGTTCAACAATATAATGCATTTGTGAAGCTCAGCCTCCTTGCGAAAATCAGAAGAGGAAAATCTCTTAAGCCTCTTTCTGCCATGCACATTTGATGTCTTGCAGTTCTTAGAATCAATGCCATTACTTGAAGAAATATATTTAACCTATCTTTGATTCTCAAATTTTGAGGAAAATTGCAAGAAGAAAGAAAACATGAAATAAGAGTAAAGAAAATAAAATTTAAGAAAAATAAAAATTAAATTAAATCTCATATATTATTTTTATTTCTTTTATTTCAAATCAATTTTATTATTTTAACTTATCAATATAATAGAAACATATTATCTTCAAATATCTTCAAAAAATTCCTGCTTATAATTTTTTTAGAGTTTTACAAATATAGCCACAAAAGCGAGTTAACAAAAAATGTTAAAATAATTACTCATGTTTGACTTGCTTTAAATTAGTATTTTCTCAATTTGATAAGTATTTTCATCTTCTTAATAGAAAAACAAAATAATTTGTCCCACTTGACCCATTTTAAGTCTTTCCTCAATTTTTTTTACCAAAAAAAAGGTGTTTTCTAAATTCCAAATCATATTTAAAAACTTGTCTCATAATTTACATGTATTTATGACTTTTATAGAATGCATGGTTTTATAGGTATAAATCAGCTTCCAAAATATGAAAAAACAGCAGAGCCAATGCTCGTGCCCGGCCACGTTTTAAGTCTTTGCTCGACTTGATAGGTATTATCAACTTTTCGGCACAAAAAAAAAAAAAAATCCTCCTAATCAATCTATTTTAAAGTCTTCGCTCAATTCCAAAACATCTTTAAAAACTTTAATTTATGACTTCAATTATGATACATATCATGTTCATTAGGGTAGAAAATTCATCATGTGTTATCAAGAAATCTTGACCAAGTATTCATATTATATTAGTCACCCATGTCAATATCCTATTTGATGTAGGTGAAGGCATTTATAGATGGGCCTCCATTCATTAAATTATATTACTAAATATCTTACAAATATATAAAGAGGGTGACAATAATGTATTACAAGTGATCCAATTGAAGTGAGATAGATATGATCAAAATATTAAATTGATTGTATACATATCAATTATATAGGAAATTTACTAAAAAATTAAATTTATACTATTATTTGTAATGAAAAAATCTTGACTAAATATTCACATAATTAGTAATCCTTGTGAACCGCGCTAGTTTATGTTGATCAACTAAAAGAATTCAACAATAGATAGGCTTCAATTTATTAAATTATAGTATTAAATATCTTATGAGAATTTTCAAATGATTATAGCATCTAGATAACCTTCTTTGTTAGAAAAGTAAAATTTATATAAAAATTGCATTTATTTTAAGGTATTCATTAGCAGAGTGGTAGGAGTAACATGTTTTCATATAAATAAGATACCGTTGCATTTCCTAATAAATGTTGAATAACTAAATAGATAAATGACAATTTAATCACTTCTAGAAACTTAAGCTTTTGAATAGATATGACTTAATTTACCCATTTTTTTTTGGAAAATCTGATTGCTTTTAAAAATTGTAATAGTAAAAAATTGTACTATTTCTAATGTTAAACATTTTTCTAAAAATAAAAGTAAGTTTTTTTGTATATATAAGGGTTGGGTTTCTAAGAATGTAAGACATTGGTAAAGGGACTTGAAATCATCTTTATAAAAACTTGTCCCATAGTTTTAACGTGTATTCATGATTTTGATACGTAATGTCAACTTTTGAACAACAAAAATGACTTAAATAATTGCCCCTACCTAACCCATTTTAAAGTCTTTTTATTGACTTAGAAATCATCTTAAAATAAAAGCTTGCCCCATATTAGCACTTTCATTCATAACTTTGATAGGTGGTATCAACTTTTGAATAACAAAAATGACTTAAATAATTGCCCCTACCTAACCCATTTTAAAGTCTTTGTTGACTTGAAATCATCTTAAAAATAAAAAGCTTGCCCGTATTAGCACTTTCATTCATGACTTTGATAGAGTGGTATCAACTTTTGAATAACAAAAATGACTTAAATAGTACTACCCCGAACCCATTTTAAAGTCTTTGTTGACTTGAAATCATCTTAAAAATAAAAAGCTTACCCGTATTAGCACTTTCATTCATGGCTTCGATAGGTAGTGTCAATTTCATGCTCAACTCATTTTAAAGTCTTTGCCCGACAACTTACAAAAAAGTCTTAAAGAAGCTTGACATATAGTTTCACATGCATTCATGACTTTGATAAGTGGTGTCAATTTCATTCTTGACTCATTTTAAAGTCTTTTCCGGACAACTTACAAAAAAGTCATAAAGAAGCTTCTCGTGTAGTTTCAAATGCATTCATGACTTTGATAGGTGGTGTCAAAAAAATTTAAAGAAGCTTGTCATGTAGTTTAGTTTCACATGCATTCATGACTTTGCTAGGTGGTGTCAACTTCATGCTTGACCCATTTTAAAGTCTGTGTCTAATTAGAAACCTTCTTAGGTTTCTTTCAAAGAGTAAGGATCCGTTTGGTTCCTATTTTTGAAAACTGATGTAAAACTATTTTTAAAAACACAAAAGTAAAAATTGTTCTTATTATCTGAATTTATTATTTTCCACGTCTTTTTGTTTCAAAAAAATTGAAATCAAATGTATTCTCCTTGTTTTCTTTTTTTCTTATTGTTTTAGAATAAGCAGTTTTAAAGCATGAATCAAACATGCCACTAAGTGATTGAATCCTTGTTTTGATACCATTTTAAATTATAAATTCTTTTGAAAGTTGGAAACTTGGTTTTATAATGTATGAGTACCATACTACTAATTAACACCCTTCTTCACATACCAAACACAAGCAAGCCTATAAGGCCATAGCCAAACAACGAAAATTAATCATTTAGGCTTACACGATCAATTAAGGGAAGCGAATATGCAAATCGAAATAAGGCGAACTAAATAACTACTCCAGCTAAGGACCCTGGCTGATGGCTCAATATTTGCACACATAAAATGTCATGGCGAGATCTCTAAGATATCTTATTTTCAATTTTTTTTATACAAGCTATTATTTTAAATTAATTGAAATAGATTTTTTTTAATAATTTATTTGAAGTTACTAAGACAATTCATTTAAAATATAAATATATGAAATCAAGGTGATTTTAGAGCAATAGGACTAGAATGATACCATTGGCACTCTATATCAAAGTAGACTTCTTTTTTTTTTGTAGACTTAATTTTTAATTTCTATTTTTTATTTTACTTGTAATAGTAGCTTTTCCCAAAAATTGAGTTGTGAAAACTATTTTGGAAACACATCGAGCAGACCCCAAATTGGTTTAAGTAACAGATCGCAAATTTGCCATTTGACCTAGATAGGACTGAGCAACAAGTAAGATTATGAGTGAAGCTTCATTAAAGAAACAAACTAATTATGTTGACTAAGAAATATTGATTGATATAGAACTTTAACCTCAAAATTCAGAATTTATTAGGAAGAAGTCGAAAATTCAGAGAAAACCTGGGGGAAGGAGGTAAGACACGGATATAGGGATTGGCTTCACAACATTTTGGATCTAGCATAAGCATCAAACAATAGAACACAACCTAGGAAAAAAAAAATTATTGTTCACATGCTTCACTAATAAAACATTCAGGTTATGCATTGATAATCATAATTTCTGGGAAATAACTCTGTTCAACAATATAGCATTTATATCTCATATCCATAGAGAATCTCTTGCATTATATAAGGTACAAGAAAGAAAAGTTGATGTAGTGATCCGACTTAGGCTGAGTAGATCAATGTTGAATATTTTCTAAACTAAGCAGCTAATTCAAGCGAACTAAGGTATATTGATTGATATAGAACTTTAACCTCAAAATTCAGAATTAATCGGGAAGAAGTCGAGAATCTGAAAACTGAGGGGAAGGAGCTAAGAGCAGATAAGAGGATTGGCTTCCACGGCATTTTGGATCGTGGAATGCTACTCTCACCTTTCCTTAAGGCCTTCGTTTTAAACTCTCGGCTTGTTCCACTCTTGTTTATCAAGATGCACCACATTTCCATCGCTTATGCTAGTTTCCATTCTCTCCAAACTTTACATCTCAGAACGAGGAGGAAACAAGAAGTGCATGGATGGCCTTTTACTTTCTTCTTGTTTCTTCGGTTTTGTGGCCTCTTCGATTCAACAACACCTTAGGGATCTCACGGCTGATGTTTAAAACGAGCCCTGACAAAGTCGAAACCATATCGCTAATAGGATCCCCGATCTCGGTGCAATGAAATATGCTTCTGCGACTCATACTTCAGCATCAGCGGATTCATGAGACACGAAAAATTTGGACCCTGATTCTTCATACGGCAATGACTCCACACTCTAATATCTGCTTCGGCTATGCTCACGAAATAAACAAGGCACGATTATGGCAATATTAATCCTCTGGGAGATATTTTTGTGGATAGCTGCGAGAAGACATGGAGATCATTAGGTGCCATTATCACGATAAGTGAAACGTTTTCTTTACCGGTAAAGCGCCGACAGTTCACCCGACGGGGGTCTTTTCAGCCAGCCTCTTCTCGAGTTGAAGCCATCTCCAACCATTGTGATTCTTTGGGGAAATAATTTTGGTGTTGCTCGGCCAAATGGGTGATAAGATTACATTTAAGCGAGAAAGATATGAGTGGTTCTGCATGTTGTTGGGGAAGCAATAATACCATTCATTCGAGTAACTTCCTTGGGTTCATTGATGATGGTTTGCCAGCGCGTTCCTTCCACGACATTCCGGGTATAACACATGCCTTTCTTATCAGAGCACCATATTTGAATAGTTGTCATGACGATCCACTCACGAAGACCACTCGGACTCGCCATCACCATTGATAGACCACCATCGTTTAAAATTCTCAATGCACTTCAAAAGCGGATATGTGTTGATGTATGTAAGTGCTTGACCGTACGCAGCACAACGAGGGAAACATAATATATGGGGATGTAATGGAGCTCGGGATGGATTAGACCAATACTCATTGGGCACGCCTAAAGCAAATGCGGGGATTAAACACGGCCCCCTTGAGAAATGGTTCGGATGACATCTGCAAAAGCCGCTTCACATTCCGAGGTCGATGGAGTTGCACACCACAAGTAGATTCAATTATGCAAATATCGTGGAGAACCAAGTAGGATCTCAAGAACAATAAAGATGACAATCTTCTTCGCGAATAGTCTCCAGGTAAAGTACTAACACCAAGAATATAAGCCATAAACATGGCGCTCCAAAGGACGGCCCAAATTGTGTAATAACACCAAAATCGTGTCGTATACCATTTACTTCTAATAATACGACAAATCAATAACTGCGAGAAGATGGATTTAATTATAGTTCACGGGAACATTAAATGAGATAATAAAAATTAAAAAACGCACATCTAAAGTCAGTGTTTATACCAGTCCATCTGATGCAGCCAGATCGAGATTATATGCAGCCAATATTTTGGCATATGAGGAAGTACACACACACCATATTGCTTATTTTTCGAACGGGTTTATATTTTTTTATTAGATTGGTTATGTAACAAGTTTGAAACTAAATTCAAGACAATAATATAATCATCTTTGTGGTGGAGCACAAAAATCAATATTAGAAGTATAGTCATTTAATCTTAGTAGACTAATTCTTGCTATTAGTATTATTTGCAAAACCTTCTTCGTTGAAGACAAAGCAATTATTAATCTCTCATAGAAGGTGAAGAAAAAGTCCACGGATGAAGATCTAAAACAATAATAATTGCTAAAGGGTAGAATCTATGATTCGAGGTAAAAGAATGTCTATGGTAGAAAGATTGAAGCTTAGGAATGAGAGTGCTTAGATGTTTAACGTATTAATTTCGAATAAGAGACCCACGAGATAGAGCATTAGAGCAAAGAAAGCTGAACTCAAATAAAAAGCGGATCTAAGCTAATCTGTGATACATGGACCATTTCAGGCCTTCAAAAAGAAACTTGTAGATGGCCTTTGTAGCATGTGTCATAAAAAGCAGCCCTTTGAATGTGGTCCACAATGAGACAAATTCAAATATTTTAAGCAATTTCTAGGCAAAGTAATCACATCAATTTTTAATTAAATAAATGGCCAACCTTCTCCAGGAAATAAAGGGATGCAGTATGATCCAAGTGAAAGCTGCACAGGAAATGCAACACATTACAATGCGATAAAAAGTGGAGAGCACATCCTAAAGAACATGGGCAATTTACATGAGAAAGTAAAGCTAGATAACCAAAAAGGAAGCGAAGATGAAAGTTCTAAAAAGTTTCATGATTGACAAAGAAAGCTCATTAAGAGAGACGGACATGCGAGATACTAAATGAAATGATACGTTAAGAGCATATGTTGCTATAGCTTCAAGACACTACAAGGAAGTGAGCTTTTAGTTAGGATCAACGACCGACGAAAAGTAAGATCAAGTGTAACCATATGATATAGATCTGAAAAGAAAATGGGCCTTAGCAGGTGGCTATAGGGAACATAACTATAGGTTATGATTCTGATTTTAGTTTTGGCCACTACAAAGGTGGCTATGGTTGGGAGGTCATTTTCCACAACACAACTAGAAGATATGACTACGGAGGGGGGGCCATTTCTTGGCCACAACTGTAGAGATGTGATTTATGGATGCTGGGGCTATTTCTTGGCGCAACTATAGGGTGACTATGATTGAAGCCACTTCATGGCGCAACTATAAGAGATTGATATATAGATGAAGGAGGTAATTTGTTGACCGCTACTATAGGGAAGTTATAGATGAGGATTTTTATTGGCCGCTATTATAAGGTGATATATAGATGGGGTGATTTTTTGGCCACTACAATAAGGGTAGTTATAGATACAGGATTTTTATTAGGTACGCTACTACAAAGTGATATATAGATGGGGTGCTTTTGTTGTTTGCTACTATAAGGAATAGATATATATGGGTTTGTTTCTTTTCGCCGCAATTTGTTACATAAATGAAGGGTGGGATCTTTAGATAACATGAAATCTTAGATCATAAGGAGATATAATCTACTCCGCCCCCAAAATTTATTAAAAAGATATATTGCTGATATCAACAATAGGTAAACAAGCGAAAACCAAATTAACAAGATTCGGGAGAAGTTCCATGGATTAAAACAAAGCCAAATCTCATATTTCAATCACAAATTACATTGCAAAACCGGTCAAGGGAACGAATGGCGGAAAGTCTAATTCGTAAATATTTAAAGTAAATTGAACCATAAATGTTTTTCTTCAATTTTCCTTTCAGTCAACATGAATCAACAATACAATATTAGCCAAAAATAGCGCATATTCCTTATTTTTCATTAGGTGAACTCCAATTCAAACCACCTCTCTTTGGATCCCAGCTGCCGGCGGATAGTCTTGCAGGAATAGGGGAAATGGTACGAGTGCACATCGATAATCTGCATATGGAAATGTTGTTCTATGGTTGAGAAAAAAATATCAAGAAGGGGAGAAGAATGAAAATTGAAAAATGAAGATACCTGTTCTAGGGTTGAATTCACAATTATGATTTTCTAGTTTGCCCTGATTTAGTATTCGTTGCCTTATTTCACTATTATATGCTTGGTTCTTTAGATCTTAGCAAGAAAGGCAGAAATATCTTGAAATATACTCAAAACTAGACTCCTCTGTCAACCTATTTTGACATTTTCTTCTCTCTATTGTTCTCTCCAATATTCCAGCAAGCCATATGGGAACGAATTGAAGAACTCTCTAATAGTAGATTTGTCGATCATCCATGTAGTTAAAAATTTAGAATACATACATTGAAGCAATCATCCCTTGACCTTGCCTTTTAGGATATGAAGCTTTATTCCGGGCACCTGCATGGTAGAGATAGTTTCACTAAGAAAAATCTTGTGGTATATCTGATAAAAGGTCGAAAGAGTTTCGTGTACCAGAACCCTTGATGCATAAGATCCTCAAATCGTGTTGGTGATTTGGCAGGAAACGATTTAAGATATATCTCACTTGAGTGTTGATTAGAATAGAGCCAATTCTTTGTCGGGACCAATGGTATATCTTAGGTCAATCAGGCGGAAATGGAGGCAGTGCGGCTAAAGTTCGACCAAATGTGAGTGGAAAAATTTGCCGCAGTCAATTTCGATCCATCTTTGGACAACATTACCTCGATGACTCCAGAAGCTCCGACGCCAATAGCGAGGTGGGCTGTCGGGTTATATTTGGTATAATTATGTTGCACCAAACCCTTGGCTTTTCATCACGGATAATTGAATGGTGAATAAAGCGAAGCCGAAGCTATCCACCTTGTGACCCTTAAATTTATTTTATTTCATTTAACGATAAAACTAAGCAATAACGTATAGTGTTTGTCTCTTGTGTACATTATACTTGAATAAGGAAAAATAACATAGGCCCCATTGAATCTTCTTTTGCACAACATTGTTCTAAATTTACTTGATCATACGTATATATATGCCTTTCGCATGCCGCACCATTTGACCTTTTCATATGGGATATCCTATTAAGAGCAGTCTTATCAAACCACCAACCATTTACGTAGGACCTTAGAGAGAAACAAAGTTTATGCTTATAAAAGTTAAAGATTTCTCGACTTGGATGGCTTCTTACTTGGCGAGCTTACCTTACTTTTGCATATGTCTTAATAACTGTTCTGATTATTTTAATTTATACACAATTATAAGTGATAGTTTTATATGTAGTTATTTAGCTTCTAATTAATTAAATATAAATTTGTTCAAGGAGCTCTGCATGTCTTTTTATTGATATGTTGCAGGGATCGACCAGGACCATGTGTGAACGTTTTTAGTTCCAATTCTATTGTATTTAGCACTTTTGGAATAAAGAATTGCCTTAGAATAATATAAGACCAACAATTTCCCAACTAAATTCTTATTTAAGCATTGATAACAACATTCGATCAAACAAAGCTTGTTCCAAAACATGATTATTGCCTAATTATACAAATAAATGCATCCAATTTCTTTTGCGGTAATTAAGGTTTAAGCCGACAACTATGGTGAACCATATAGGCTTAGCACATTGCGAGTAGCTAGAACAACTATACTTTTCTCTAGGAAATTAATGGAAAGCGGTTCAATGGAAGAAAGGCAATTCGGAATAGGGAGTGGAATTTAAATTTAGGATGTTTAGGTTTCTCTAAAAGCTGCATAAAGACCACTAGCAAAATATTCTTTTAAACCAAATGTAGTTAGGCATACTAAAGAAGAAATTCATGCATACGGGTTGCTTGTAATCAGATTCGGAAACTTGGCTCATCTGAGGCGAATATTAAGTTGGCAATCATTGCAATGACCCCAGCCGCTGAATATTGTGGTCCAAACTAATTTCCAATGTCTTAAGAAAGCTTACTTTAATACTTATATCAATTGTATGCCTTAGGAAGCAATGGCTCAGTTGTTTGCCCCGAAATCAAATTACGAAGCAATGGCTTGTCTTCTATAGACTTGATCACATGACCTTCAAAGCAAAACCATTCAAAGGGAATGGAGGAGATTGAGTAGGAACGCCCCGCTAACCTGGAAACCCCACAAGGTATTTTACCTTGTTCTATACGCTCTTTTATCTTATGTATTCCTTGGAAGAATAGTGGCCACTAAATGCTACTAAATGATTCACAATATTCGCAAATAATAAACATATCCGATGAGTGATTTCCTCGAATTTGGAACAATTACAGAGTTTACACTCCTGCATTAAGTTCTATGTTCTGTCTCTTTCAGGCATTCTATAAAGAACACTTGAGGACTACCGGTTTGACATTTAATTAACCATTTTCCTGTATGGTTTTGGATTAATACTAATAGATTTTAATTCACTAAATCAATCAAAAAGCTGAAGTTTAGATCCGAAGAAAAATGACCTCAAGATACTAAGGATCACATACGTTTTTCAATTATACAACCCTTGGCGATCCCGGCAATTCCAGCACAATGCGAAAGAAAAATCTAGCATATTTTCATTACTTGGAACAGAAATCTCAAACAAAAACTCAATAAAACACAATAATCAAGAGAATATGTCGAAATTCATACAAATTAGTAGCAAAAACTAAAAGGAAAATAGAAGAGATATAGCGAGCATCAAGTGACTCGAAATTATCATGTCTTTCTAGATATTTGAACAATCCATTAAGGCGAGTCCCTTACTATTGCTATCACTCACCCCTTAGTTTGGCCCCTCTACTTAGCTTTGATGTCTCAGGCGCTACGATCGCTTTGCATGCGCGACTACAATTCTATCTTGCAATTTATATATGGGTCTTCATTAGTTCTTGACTCAAATAAATGTATGAGGAAACTAAAGATATGTTTTGGTTGCAAATTATTTTGGCCCAAACTAAAATAATGTCCTTATAAGACACTTTTCTTGTAGTGAGAGCAGTACTGCTCAGAGATAAGTAATTGATTAACATAACCCCATTCACTGAGAAGAAAACAATCTTGAAATGATGGGAACTTCAACATAATCAAAAGAAGGTGAATATTTGGGGCTTCTCCAAAGAATTTTAGCGATAGAATGGGTGTGTAACTCTCGGGCTCTCAAGTAGGAAAGTACATGAACGCCTGCATCCTCACAGAAGGCGAGAGAAAAGGAACTTCTAATGCGAATGGTCTTTCTATAGGTGATCCTTCAATCTAGCCCTACGAGAGGATACTCATAACAGTAACTACGATGGTAGATAACTAACTAGTGATGTGTTTCACGACCGTTTCAAGGGCATTCATCAATATACGATTTGAATTCAAATGGAGAAAAGTTGGGCTCAAGAAAATCTACTCAAGTCTACAAAAAAGATCTCAAGGCCTTACTAGAAAGCAGTGATAGATTTCAAGTATAGGAAGCTATTTCATATAAAGAAGATTTCCAACAGTTTATTCCTTGAGAAAAAAGAAATATTGGAAAATTTAATGAAGAAACCATTAAGAAGCAAGAGCTATTCAGAAGATGGCATAAAATTTGGGTGGTAGATGTAGTCTCATTCCTTTGAAGATATATCTGCAGTGCTCCTAATAGCACAAGATATTGATAAGAGAAGATACAAATGAAGTTCTGCAGCTGTTTCCTATCAAATCTTTATATGCTTTAGCAATAGTTGTTTTTGGTCATTTTTCTCAGTAGACCATTCAAGAACAATTCATTCCATTGTTTAAAAAAATAAAAGTTACGAGAAAAATGACCATACCTAGGATTACAATATCAAAAACAATAATGATATTCTCTAGAAACTTCATTTCTCAATTCAACCCAGTTACTAAGTTATATAAACAAATAACATTACAATATTCAACAAGGAAAAGAACATAATGTAGCCTGCAAGGACATCAATGGTTGAAGGATCAATCTTATCAAAGTATGGCCCAACTGACCATGCACAGTATCTTCGGATGAATTCCCTTGATCAAAATATCACCATAGAGCATGGCAATAAGAAACAAACAAATTAAAAACCCAATGTTGAAAAATGGAAGTAAAAAAACTAGCAACCAAAATAAAAGCACAATGCATTATGGTATACTAGTATGGTTTTCCCTTTATAGGACATGTAGACACAGGAACGACCCACTTCATTTCCGGCTGACTACGGGTGTCAGATCTCTCAACGAGGCGGATTGAAGATGATCAGAGCCTTGGAAGTAGAGACATAGTCATAGAGCATCACAACCAATTTATAGATCAATTATAAAGTGAGAGACGGAAAAGAGATTTTCATCTTAATAAAATCAATGATTACGGATGATAAAAAAAATACACATGGAGTAAGGACCATCGACTAGTTTGCCTCGATGACCAAGCGGTTCTTGATAGCAATCATGGAAAGCCCATTTTGATAGTAGTGGCCCTTGCATTGAGAGTGCTCATCAATACATTGCATAGTTGCCCAGGCGAGATTGGGATTGACACATAAACATGCTAATGCTATCTTCCACTTTGCAACCACTACTTTCGGCTCACCCACTTCATCCGCAGGGAGGTGAGCTTATCCATAACATCATTCAACGACCCAGTAATTCGGCAATCAGCGGTACCGAGGGGATGAGGAGGATGCGTGATACTTGATGATGAGATGAGTTCACCGGGATGCCTTCCAATAATTACCTCCATTATTTACAACCCGAAGCTATAAACATCCGTTTTATTATCCACCTTCATCGTGTAAAGCAAGTTACGCAAATTAGAAGATTACATCATGCTCTGCTCTGGTAAATTATAATAGTATTATAACTAACGCATAATTAAGGAAAATGGTACAGGCGATATAACCAAAAGTTCCTGCAAATGAAGAGTTCAATTAGATGAGTCGGCTTTATAAGCCTAGTCGTGCGAGAAGTCGGAGACATAGGCTTCATATTACGAATCCTAACGAGAACATTGTTCTTGGATTATGTCTCGATGAATTAATGGAGGTGAGCAATCATGGTGCATATAAGATAAAGCACTAGCCACCACTCACAATGTTTGGCACCTCACAAACCGATCAAGTTTTTAATATTTATGCTGCTTCGTTGCTTAGAATGTTTCTCAAGCTCCCCTTTTCCATAAACTCATAAATCAAAAATGAGTTCTCGGCCGATGAGCGAAGCCGCCAAAGCTTGACAATGTGCGATGCCTTATGCGTGTTAGAACGCATGAATCTCGCTTTGAAAGCCTTGAATCCCGGCCCGTATCTCCACCATCGCGTCGATGAGTAGTGAAGCTTTTTCCCAGTAACACCAAAATCATATTCCATTTACTTCTAATGTCGATGGAAATCAATAACATGCCGAGAAGATGGATTTAAGTATAGTTCACAGGGAACATTAAATGAGATAATAAAATTAAAAGCGACACATCCCAAAAGTCAATTGTAAATGTCAAACGATGCAACACATCAGGATTATATGCAACCAATATTTAGGCATATGAGAAGTACACACACCATATTGCTTCTTTTTTTTTCAGAACAAGTTTTATATTTTCTTAGATTGGTTATGTAACAAGTTTGAAACTAAATTCAGGACAATAATATAATGTTGTGGTGGAGCCGCGACAAAAAACGATATTAGAGTATGATCAATTTAATCTTAATAGACTAATTAGTATTATTTGCCAAAGGCAACTAACTACGTTGAAGACAAAACCCAATTAATCTCATAGAAGGTGAAAAGAACAAAGTACACGGATGAAGATCTAAAACGGTAATACTTGCACTCGGGTAGAATCCTATGATTCGATGGGATGGGAAGATATGTCTATGGTAAGAAAGATTTAAGCTTAAGAATGAGGTAGTAGATGTTTCTACAGTATTAATTTCAAAATAAAGAGACCCGAAGATAGAACATTAAAGCAATTTGCAAATTTAAATAAAACGGATCTAAGCTAATCACATTGATACATGTGGACCATTTCGAGGCCTTCAAAGGAAGTACAAGAAGGATTAGAAATCAAAAGCATTTCGATATAGTGATCGCATTCATTTGTTCCAAAATCCGATTTTCCATGGAATAAAGTACTCATTGAGCTTTAAAGAGATAACATTGGCCAAAATTTAGAACCGAGAAAATAAGATTAAAGACCCAAAATCCTAGAGTCCCTTACAACCAATCAAGGAAGCGGATGCATTTAGATTAGCTAAAATTAAGTTCGGACAATCGAGGAGGAAATTAGAGAGGAAACTATTACTAGTCTCGAAAGGGGGGAGAATGAAACATACATCTACAAACAAAATCAACTCACGCAATTTTATCCATGGAGCGAAGAATGTCTTGTTCATCATATAGCATATCTTCAATTGAAACTTTGCTCACTTTCCTGTCCAGACAAAAAAGAAGCAACTTGTAGATAGCCTTTGTTGCATGTGTCATAAAAACTCGCCACTGAATGTGGTCTAATGAACAAATTCAAATATTTTAGCTAAATTTATAGGCAAAAATAATAGCATAATTTTTAATTAAATAAATGGCGACCTTCTCCGGGAAATATGGAGGATGCGACATGATCAAGTGAAGGCTGGGAAATGCAATACATTACAATGCAGTAAAGTGGAGAGCACATATAAAAGAACAGGGGCAATTTTACATGAGAAAGTAGAGTAGATAACCAAAAAGGAAAACTGAAGATGAAAGTTCTAAGAAGTTTCAAGATTGACAGGGTTCATTTGACAAGACGGGGGCAATGCGAATCTTGAATGAAATGATCGTTAACGACATATGTTGCTACATACACCACCGGCTAAGAGCCTTTGCTCTCGGGAGATAAGTATGAGATTAACATAAGAAACCCATTCAGCGAGGGAAAACAATCTTTGAGGAAAGCAATAGGAACTTCAACATAATCAAGAGGCGATTGGGCTTCTCCATAGGAATTTTAGGCGATAGATTTGATTATTGTGGCCTCTGAGGACTCAGTGCAATACACATGTTCAAGTGCGTGTATGGACACTTTATCACAGAGATGCAAAGGGCTTCTCAGAAGGAATTTCAGCTTATAAGATTTGATTGTGTAGCCTCGGGCTCGAAGTGCAATACATGTTCAAGTGTGTATGGACACTTTATACAGAGATGCAAAGGGGGTAGGTCCATTAACCTGCATCCCCCTAGGAACCTCTAATTGTGAATGGTCTTTCTATAGAGTGATCACTCCAATCCAGCTACAGAGAATACTCTCATTACAATGCTTATAATGGTAGATAACTAACTAGTGATGTGCTTTCGACCGTTTTAAGAGCATGCATCAGCCATGCAGTCAGGATTCAAATGGAGAAAAGTTGGCTCAAGAAAATCTACTTAAAGCACAAAAGATCTCAAAGCCAGACTGGAAATCAGTGATAGATTTCAAGTATAGGAAGCTATTTCATATGAAGAGAGGAATTTCCAAGAGTTTATTCCTTGAGAAAAAAGAAATATTAGAAAATTTAATGAAGAAACCATTGAGAAGCAAGAGCTATTCAGAAGATGGCATAAAATTTGGGTGTTATATGTAGTCTCATTCCTATAAGATATATCTGCGGTCTCCTATTAGGCACAGAATCTTGACAAGAAGAATCTGAGATGAATCTTTATATGGCACATGATAGTTGTTTGATCATTTTCTGATGGACCATTGAGGGAAGGAATAATTCCATTGTTTCGAAAAAAAGTGCGAAAAATGATATACCCATGATACAATATAAAAAAACAATAATGATATTCTCTAAACTTCATTTCTCAATTCAGCAGATTACTAAGTTATAAAAGCAAATAACATTACAATATTCAACAAGGAAAAAGAACATACTGTCACCAAAAGAACATCAATGGTTGAAGGATCAATCACATCAAAGTATGCAAATGACTATGCACAGTATGTGGATAGAATTCCACACAGATCAAACTATCACCATAAGAACATGAACAAAAGCAAGAAACAAACAAATTAAAAACCAAATGTTGAAAAATGGAAGTAAAAAAACTAGCAGCAAAATAAAACCACAATGCATTATAGTATACCAATATGGTTTTCCCTTATAGGACTTGATGTAGACACGAACGGCCCACTTCATTTCCGGCTCTCCCTAGAGGGATAATAATCGGTTAGTCTCCTTCTCTTATGCTTAGTATCGGTCTTTTCAAATATTGTGGTGGCCTGTTGACCATTCTTTAACGAACAATGCTCAGGCCCGTTCAATTAACACCTAAAAAGATTTAAAAAATAATGCTTCATCATAAAATAATACCCAACAAATACATTCCGACGAGACATTTTGTCATAGCGAAAGCTCGAGTTATAGTATTGGCGAGCTATCTAAGCACAGGAAAAATAAATTTTTTGACTTTCGACAAAGGCGGCTGCATGCGGGTTGAGAATTTACATTTCCGTGAAGAAAATCTTCACTCGAAATGACCTAGCTCTGCCACAGTGCAGCTCAAAATTCAAAATCCAACGAGGAAAGTTTGTTTTGAGGAGAAAATTCGAGAACCAAAAATTTAAATCTTCAAGCTCTGGCTCTCATCCCTTTAGAAAAACAACATAAACGCAAGATTCAAATTTCTTCATTTCCTATATTCTCCTCACTTTTCTCACTAATCAAACACAACAACCTTACATGTCTGAGGGAGAAGGAAGAGAAAGTGAGAGCAAAGAAACCACTTCAAACTATAAAAAGATCGTAGTATGGATGCAATTACACGAGATTTTCAACTCCATTTCACACGAGTGTGTCGAGACAAAGAGAGGGGAAGAAAAAGCAAAACTTCGAACAAAGAAAGAAAATCGTAGGCTTGAGAGGGGTTAGAGGCTTCACGAGTGTCACAGGTGATTTGAGTGACTTCAGAATCTGCAGAGGAAGAAAGTGAGCTAAAAACCCTAATTTTAGAAGACACGAAAAAAATTATTTTTATTTTTTAAAAAATAAAATAAAATAAATGCGCTAATTATAAATGCGCTATGCGGTCAATCTGTCTTAAATTTTTGTATATTTAAATATAATTATCACTAAATACATTTTTTTCGGTTACAAATAAGAATAATTTAAACAATTTTTTGAATGGTATTTTTCCTTCACTTTTTTCCTTTTACTTATTTTTTCTTAACGCCCTTAAAATTTATAAGAATAAAATATCATAAAAACAATGAATATGGTAGAAAATAGTATATAAAAGTAGACTCCTAAAAAAATAAATGAGTGTTAATTTTATTTTTATAACTAAACTTACATTAATTACAATATAGTAAAGCATCCACCTTTGGAATTCAAGCTCGAACACCTCTCCCTCATGTCTTACCTATTTAAATGTTGAACGGTTTATCATGTGAGTTAGGTATGATGGGCTGAGTGTTAAAATCTTAATATTTGTAATATGATGATTCAAGGGAAAGTGAATTGAGAAAAATAAAAATTACATATTTGAATAAATAAAATGTAAATTTTAAGGTTTTTAAGAATTTAAAAATTATTATTATGTGTTTATTAAGATTGCTAATTTAGTATATAAGTGTAGTAATACCAAAAAATATTTTTCTTCACTTAATTTAACTTTTTTAAAGGCATCAAATTGACAACTTATCAACATCATGCAATACTTTTTCAAACATTAAAGAAAATGAAAGTGAGAAGTTTCTCAAGCTTTCCCATTTGCCCAAAGAGGTGTTTATTTAATATCATGGAAACTTGATATTAACATTGTACCATCATCAATAAATGTTTTCTACTTTGAACTTATTTTCCATACAAACAAAAACAGAGCTTACATAATACCTACAGCTTGAAGTAATTACATGTCGAAGCGGGGTATCTTCTTACGTGAGATTCTCCCGGTCCTAGCCCCACGTTTTGTTCGCGTTGGTGTGTCATCTTGCTCGTGCATTTCACCTCGAGCTACTTAGTATGCTCGCCCGTTTTGTTCCTAAAGCTACGGACTTTCATGATAAACCATTACTCAATTTTGAAGGTTTGATGAGATAGTTATGTCAGTTGCAGAGCATCGGGGAAGGGTTAGTTGATGATCCAAGAGCGTTACCACTTCACACGTGCGGGAAAGCACATTAGTGGCGAGACAGTAATGGTTACTTTTCCATCTTTGTTTGGATTGGGATGCGCATCAAATGCCCTATCATCTCTTTGTGTTCTTCAGCTGCATATGTCTGCCAGTTAGTTTTGGCAATGCTGTTCACTTTTCTCATACATTCTAGAGTCTCTGGTTGGGAAAAACAATCCTCGAGAACGCCCAGGTGCTCGGCCTAGCGTGACATCCTATAGCCATATACACGTATCAAATTACGAGAAGATGAATATTGAGATATGAATGCAAATGTTTTGAAACAATATGAAACCAAGAAAATATATATATATATATGAAAGCAACACAGGCTGCGAGGGGATGAGTCTTCTTCACGACCATGTGTATGTTAGGTGATAAAAAAAGCCATAGCTTAATCTCGGTATCCCTTGAAACATCCAAGGATCTCTCACCTGGTTAATATTGGCCGGATCCCATCGGGTTATATTTATCATCCAACTATCATCCCTTTGGCACGGACATAAATCATAAATGTGCGGTGCCACGAGGCTAATCCCGCGTGAAGAAGAAAAAGGAAAAAGCAGGACTACGAAGGTGAATAATAATGGTAGAACATATATAACCTCGGATTTGCAACTATAATGGAGCAAATGATTCTCGGGTTGATATGTCTACATGATAAATGCACCATCAGACTGAAACCAAATTCCTTTTTTCATCAGTATTACTCAAAAGCTTATGAAAGCCTTATGATCTAAACTGGCCGAAGATGGGAAAAAAGAAAATAAAGGGTGGACTATGAAAGGCTAGCTCGGAGGTGTAAGAATTGAGAGCCAAGAGGCATGATATTGAATAGGCAGCACTACAACGATTAAAGGTAATTTTCTCATGTTTGGCTTTATCATGAAAAAATACTAGAGAAAATCAAATATGATATGAAAATTAATCAGCAATTATGCCTTCTCAAACTATTTAATCGTATGTATAAGAATTAAATTAATTAAAGTGAGCTTGAAGTAGCTTACAAAAATAATTTATTGACCTTAATATTTTTTTTCTTTTGCTTCTTTCCTTAAAACAAAACCTAGCCCAAACAAATATGTAGAGGAAAAGGCCAATATTACATAGAACAACAAATTACTAGCAACAAGAATTATAGGTTGAATCGTTGTTCATTTCCGCTCAATCCTTTTTTTTCCCTTTAATTTATGATTAAGTATGAAATATGGAGCATTATACTTCAACCACAATGATATACAATTCAAATTGGGTGGCCCTCATTAGATATTCAACCCATGATGAAATGTTTTTTTTGGATGGAGAATACATGTGAAAATTTAACTTATTAACATCGGAGGAAAATGCCATACCAATGCACGGTTCTCGAAGAATTGCATGTTTGAAGAGGACTTTTTGTAGATAGACTTTCACGCTTTCGGCGGTAAAGTTCAAACGAATGTGTGGGTGATGCGTATCGGCAAGGCTGCTTTATTAATACTTTGCCCAATAATTTGGTACATCATACTCATTTTTGTCCACTAGTCATTCAAATTTGATGGCTTTAAGGATCAGAAATAGTGTTCTCGTTTAAAAATTTAGTAGGTGAGCTAGAGATAATATTGAAAAATATAGAAAAATAGCTTGAAGAAGTGATAGAAAGCCATATAGTCCCACAAACGCTTTTTAGGGAGTCTCATCAATGAGGAAAAAAATTGATAAGAAAATTATTTGAGTCTCGCCATTGAGAATTGCAATATTTGCAAAGAAAACAAAATATTATTAACCAATTAATTTTTTTTTACATGGCCTTGTTATAGGCTCCGCTGTCTCTAAGAATTGAAGTATATTAGGACTCTAATGACCTATTATGACTCTAATTCTAATTTGGTTTCTAACTACTAAATCTTAATTTGATTCCAACTATTAAGCCTAATTTGACTCAAACTATTAATCCTAATTCAACTCTGATTTAAACTAATATAAATTCCCTACCTTAATGAATACGTTAAAGATTCATCCTGTATATGTTAAAGATTCATCCTCATCATAACAATCATAAAAAGAAATGAAAGCAATATTTAGGTATTTAGGCGATGTTCAAAGCACGAGGATTAGAGTCCGCCCCACCTATAAGATTCAACCATAGATAGCGCTTGATCTTTCCTGCTCATGTTGCTTGTTGCCAAATTTTGCAAGGTCCTTGACTCACCTTGTTGTTGTGACACCATGAATATGAATGAAATCATTGTTCGGACTGTTTTTTCACGGACGTTATTAGCTTATGGTTGAACCAACTTAGATCACCTATATTCTCTTGATGATAGACTCATTTACAGTTCCATCTTTTCTTGTATTCCCACTTGTTCTATCTTTGTTCGGATAAACATTTTTCAAACCGCATTGTTTCTTAACGATCAACATTATGTACCAAGGCATAGCAGATTCACGAGAAGCTCATACGATCAAATTTTCCATGTAGTATGAAAGGCCTTACGTGACAAAATACTTCAAATTTGCTTCTACGAAGTTCATTCATTATGTACTAACAAGATGGAGAAATCCTCCTTGATCTTCACTCATTATGGATAATTAATTAATATGTGATGACAGAAACCATCACTTTACGTATTTTATGGCGATAAAAATTTCACGAGTCTCATCCTTACTTGAAGCCTGTAAACTCTGAAGTATCTATCTGATAGTTATAACTTAGAGTTAACTCCTTTATTAACATCAATTAAAAAGCGATATAATCGGCTACACTACTAGCACATTGATGCATCTCACTACGAATATACCAGGTAACTTCACGTGATGATCAATACAAAAGTAAGAGATCAATAATCGGGATTTCATTTGTCTGTCCTCCAACATTTGTCATACTTCTTACAGACTCATTATCTGTGACTTTGATCACATATTGCTCCAACCTCTCTCTCTTCTGCAACTCGGTACATTAATTCCTTAGAAATCCCTTGCATGCATCCTCAATGTCAATAAGCACTACATGGAAATCTTTCTTATCGTTCAAATTTCTCTTTAATTTATCCAAAGAAAATAGCTTCATGGTATATTTCCTTAGGGAAACACTCAAGTACAAACTTTGATATCGCATTTTTGCCTTAAAAGTTTGCTTAAAATCACTCCTCAAAGTTCCATGTAACATAACTTGTAAAAAGTAACATCATGATAATTTGTGGGCTTTATATTCGACCTTCTTTACGCATATTATGTTTCTGAAAGTGCTTTTAAATCCCTTTTGTCTTCATGATTAGGGTCTTGTTAACAAAATTAGTCCCTTTACACCGCTACAAAGAAAATCCATGTTCTACAACCTTCCCATATTTTCATCTTTCACCAGTTTTAGACTTACTTATCTCCTTATGTCACTAACTCCCGGCCTAAACTAAAAATTCTATGATGCGCACTTCTATGTAGTACACAATTATAGATAGTACGCACTCATTCCTACATCTCTATTACAACCACTTGAATAGAACTCACTCTTAAAAGCTATTTATCAAGGGGAGGGAACCAGTGGTTATAAACCCGTAAGGCCAAGCGTAACTTAACGATGTGGGACACATAATGGGTCATAATCCATCCCTCTTTCCAAAGCCCAGGCGTCCACGGCAGTTGGTGACTTCGCCGACCCCACGGGTAATAGCCCTCCCACAACACTATAGTGACTTCGCGGACCCCACGGGTAGCGGCCCTCCCTGGTGTTCGAGGCCCGGGGGGTCATCCCGATGAATGAACCGCTCTAATACCCTTTATTCCTGACCACTTGAGTAGAGATCGCGCCAAAACTAGTTGTCATGGGGAGGGAGCCCAAGTGGTTATAAACCCACAAAATCAAAGCGATAACTTAGCGATTTGGGACTCATAATGAGTCCTGCTTCACTCGTACCTATCTTATCCGCCTTATAAATCATCACATACCACAAATTTTACTTGATTCTTATTTTTTGTAGCCTTTTCAAGATAGTGAAAATAATTTTCTTAACTTCCATCTTATCTAATGCTACATTCTTTTCTTAACATTTTCCTACTGCAAATCTTCCATTCCACCAACAATTTTATCTAAACCTCACCTGTAAGACCCGAGAAATTCCAATTTCTGGAAAAAGGGCAAAATCGTAATTTCAATTATAAAATTGAAATTTATTCTAAAATCAAATTTATTCTCTAGATCTCCCGGATGAGTGAGCAGGATTTCACAGTGAATAAGATCTCACAATCAGCCAGCATGTGTATCTAATTCTCGATCGAAGTTAAGATACAGTCGGGTGCTTGTTGATCTGCGATTTGGGATCCGAGAACTTGTTTGGATCTGAGCAGAGAAGTCTCACATATAACAAAATTACTCATGTGCCATATGAATGGTATGAGTAAATGATGAAATGGACCGGCTAGAGATAGTGGGAATGTCAAGCGGGAAATGAGGGGACATAATAGGCATTTTAGCAGGATTGTTTAAGTCACTATAAGACAAAATAGGAATAGTGACTTGTCTTCTTCAAAAAGCAAAAGGGAGAAAAAAACGTGAGGGGAGGGGAGGCTTGCACAGGAAGCTTGGATCTCATTTTTAGAGAGAGAGTGTCTTGTACCTGCAGGTTTGAGCGATCACGGCGGTCGCGGTTTACTCGGAATGAAGGAAAGATTCTTTCTACGCGGAGAGGGCTTGTGGAGTACAGTTTAGGTTCCTCAGACTCAGAGATAGGGGTTTCTCCCCTACTTGGGTTTATTCTTCGTTTAAGTACTATGTTAATGTTTGGTTGGTTGAGGCCTTGAGCAGTAGTTTTGTCACCACCCAGTTCCAGGTGGATATGAGTTATTACTATTTTACCACTGATTTTTTCACAACTTGAGTCTAAACTCCACTTTGAGTAATCACTGGAAATGTAAATAAAACACTACTCAAGTCTCAAACATACACACATGTCGGTACGAGAGTTAAATTCACCGATATCACCAAAACTATACACTTACAACTGATCAAAACAACATTTACGCAAAAGTTCCAAAACTAGTGGGCTACTGGCCCGAATATCTGATGATCCACAAAAGATCTGTTGTCCAAAGAAATATGGGTGAATATCCACATAACAAATAGTCATCAAAGTGTATGCTCAACCACCAGCAAGCTAAGGTTGGCATACAAACTTCCATCCTCAAAAACCACTGCAGTCGACATCCATGTTCTGCATGGCGGTCTCGTACTTGCATCTAAGGTGGAGGGAAATAATGGGGGTGAGTTCGACAACTCAGTAGTGAATCCATAACAAGCCATGCTCATAAAAACATTTCAATTTATACATAATTCAAAATATCTCAAAACGTGATCATTTTACAAATAATAGGTTGGTGATGGAAACACATGAATGCAATACTACCACCATCTCTGTAAAACCCCAACCTTATTGAATGTTATAATAGTAGTTATTGAACTGATTTGAGGTCTAATGATAGAAGCGAGAGTGGATTAGAATTTAGAACGCTCTGGACATCATTTGGGCATGAAGTGAAAATTTTACGAATTATGGCAGGGTGCCTAATGAATAGTGATTTTTCTTATTTTTATCCAGATGGAGGGTTGCAAAGGGATTTTTAAGAAAATTTCGGGTTCTTATGACTTTGAGGCGATATTTAGAAAGATAATGGGAATTTAAGTGAATAGTGATTTCGGATGAGAATTAGATGCACATCTTTGAAATTTTCCCCGGAAGTGGGCGGAAATACGAAAATGTCGGAATCAATCATAGAGTCCTAACGGCCCCGAAAGCGAGGGTGAAGCGAGTCGTTTGGATAGTTTCCGAGCGTCCGAGCATGGTCGGATAATAATACGCTGTCGGATGCAGGTAATGATTTTTTAAATCCGATTTCGGTGATTTCGAGCACGAGGAAATTCAGCACGTGAGGATTTAGTTAAAATATTTTATGTTCAAATTTAAATATAGACGACCTTAGAATATTTTTGACATATAGTGATATAAAAGCATTAAAGCGGCTGAGATAAAATGTGCTATAATGGAATTTAATTGTACTAGCCAATCAAAATCTTTCTTAATGGCTAAGTTATGAGGATTTAAATAATGGAATGATGACTTGAGTACTCATGGGAGGAATGGACCAATGAGGAAACTGGATAGATGAATTCACTTTAAGCCAACCAATGATATTTTTTTACTTAAGGGCACTTTTGGAATAATATTTTAAAGTCAAAATTTGGGGATTTAAGTGCTCAAGGGATCCACGTAGAGGAGGGGGAGAAAGAAAGGAGAAAAAGAGAGAAGAGAGAAAAGAAAGGGGAAGGAGAAAGAGAGGAGGAGAAAGGGTAGGGCAAAGTGGTAGAGTAAATTTTATTCTCTTTCTCAAGCTTCCAAGTGAGCTCAAAGTGAGATCAAGGAAGAGAAGACAAGGGAAACCAAACAAATAAGTTTTCATGGTGGGAAAGTTAGTTTTATGTTTTCATGCCTAATGATTTGGTTTTCTTAATATGGATGTTAAATTAGTGGCATTTAGGGGTTGAATAGTGATGATTTGGATAAATTAGAGAAAGTCATGGATTAGATTAGGGTTTTGACAAATCAAGAGTGAATGAATGGTTAGGGGTTTGATGTATACTTTTTGTGTGATATGTTGAAATGGGCATAATGCATCAGATTTAAAGTGTTTAAGTGAAAGAAAAATGGAAGAGAAACAATTTGGTAAATTTTTGGGCAGCAGTCTCAGTACGGGGAAATGTCCTGTTTTCTGTGGCTGACCAGTTTTAGTATTTTTTGGCCATAACTTGCTCATTTCAGATCGGAATTGAGTGATTCAAAATTCTGGGTAAAATAGACTTCTAGGGGCTTATCTGAAGGAAGTTTATACAGGTGTAATTAAAATGCCCAGAAAATGGTTTCAAAGTGGGCTATGTGCAGATTCTGTTCTGCCAAACTGAGTTATTTGTTTATTGCAGATTGTGTTATATGGTTGAGGCTTTAGAGACGAATTTTTAAAATTAGAAAATTTAAAGAGATGTTATTGATATATCAAGAACTGATCTGGAGAGTTTCATAAATTTTGAAGACCGTTTGAATAATTTTGAGTCATAAGTCTATAGGGTATGGATTTGGAAAAGGTTGGCCAAAATGAATGAGTTTTTAGTGCTTAAGGAGTAATTTGTTCATTTGGCTTTAAATGAGTGTGTATGGTGGATTAAAATGGAAGTTATGATTAATGTATAGTTGTGATTTTCTTGGAAAGGGTGAAAAGGATGATCGGACGGGAACGGGAACTCAGCGGGGAAGCAAGCGAATTGAGCGGTGTTGTGAGTGAAAATGATATTTTGAGAATTTAGTTTTTAAAAGTGAATGGTTTTAATGTTAAACTGAAAGTTTAATGTAAATTTTTATGTAAATGTTAAGGCATATGAAATGTTTATATTAAATTTGTTTATCTTGCATCAATGCATATATATTTATATGTGTATTAAATATGTATGCATATGTTAAAAGGTAGCAAAGTTTAAAATGTTTAAAAAGTATGCATATGTGTTTTAATGATAAAGTAAAAGGTTTCGCATTATTTATAAATGTGTTTTGAAGAAATGTTTTACTGATGGTTACCCTAAACCCCCTACTTAGTGTTATGAGCGTATCGGTAGGAAGTAGCTTTGGCGTGTGGGTTAAGGGTAAAGTTATAGGTTACTAAAGGAAATAGGTGTCTAGAGTAATATCCTTACACGTGATAAAGTACTATGGCTGGAACCTAACACAGCGTGAGTTTCTCCGCGTAGTGGTTTATGGTTTGGAATGTGTGTACATTGAGTGCAGGCCCCATTGGGTGTGTTTATTCCACAGTTCCATCGAGAAAGAATGAAAGAAAGAAATAAAGAAAGTTTAAAGGCATAAATGCTTAAAAGCATAAATGGATTTAAATGCATAAGTATTTATGGAAAGAAAGTTTAAGGCATAAATTCTTAAAGCATAAATGGATTTAAATGCATAAGGAAGTATTTATGGAAAGAAAGTTTAAGGCATAAATTCTTAAAGCATAGTAAAGATTTTAAATGCATAAGTATTTATTGAAGAAAGTTTAAGGTATAAATGTTTAAAGCATAAGCGCTTTTAATGGTATAAGTATTTATGGAAAGAAAGTTTAAAGCATAAAAATATTTTAATGTATAAAACCAGTTTAGTGTATAAGTATGTATTATTTTGATATGTACGAAGAAAATGTTATATAAATGAAAATGTACACTCAGCAGGCTCGTTTAGCTCACTCTTTTCCATATGTTTCAACAAATATTTTTCGGGACTGAAACCGAGAGACCAGATCGTAGAGTACCCTCCTGATGCGGTGAGTCGAGAGCTATCCGAGGGGAGAAGGCGCATGTGATTTGCATTGAAAATAATTTGCATATTGTATAATGTGAGATGATATTTTTGTCATGTTTTGATAAAATTATGCATGGAATTGAAGAAGGTTTAAATGTTTGATGGTTGAAAGAAATAGGAAATGTATATATATATGTATATTGTGTTTGATTGGGTTGTGGACGAGGAGTCTAATATGGAAGTTGATGAATTGAGTTTGAAGTGTTTTAAATGTTTCATCAGGTTTGTAAATTTGTTTAAGGGAAGGGATCCAGCTTGGAAACTATAGGCGTTTCACTGAAAATCGAAGTGTTGGAAAGAAAGAAAAAGAAATTTTTTTTTTTTTTTTTTTAGCGCCGCTTCCGCGTGTTATTTTTAAAGATATGTGTGAAGAATTGTAAAGGGTTCGCTCCACGCGGATTTTTTAATTTATGGTTTAAGGAAAGGTTTCTGTATCCGTTGGAGTCTGGGAGTCCTCGGGTTCATGAGGTTAATCCGGGTCGGGATCCTTCAATCTCAACCCTCATCAGTGGCTCTTTTGGGGCTTCCACCCGAGAATTTGCTTGATCATCCAGTGCGACAAATTCTTTGAGGGACTTACCACCGGGGATATGCCACGCACATCCCGTATATTTGTGTGAGCCTTTACGGGACTACAACCCCCGGGGACCTAGTCATCGTCCGAGTGTCCACTACATCAATCCGGACTCTCACACGATCATACCCATGTCATGCTTTAAAACAATTTCACAAAGCATTGACCACATGGATATTTGAAAACATCATGTACCGATTAATTCAAAGATTTCCATATATATAAAAAATATACATTTATATATCACTAGAAAATCCACCGCAGTCAAAGCAGGTGTTTGCAAAAATTCCCACAACATCAAACCACGGTACAAGCGAGGAGAAGGTTATAAGATCCCCTACCTTCCCTTGGATTGAATCTTGAAGTCTCCCAAGGGAGTCAAAACCAGAGGCTACTCAGAAGGATGCGCAAATAACAAGTCATAAGATTCCTTAGCCTCTCACAATCCGTGTTAATAAAATTACTTAAGTGGTTTATTACTTTATCACCACTCGACTCATATATTCTTATACCTTCAACATAAAAACCTTGATCCCAAGTGCACTCTGCACACTTACAAGGATCAACATTTAACACCCCTTATTAGGATTACACAAACAGCACACTCAACACTTGTACCGCATTCGACTGTCTATCCTTCAAGGTACTTCTCCTTTAAATTTTGACCAGCCATACATGCTTTTTTGTTCATTGTGATCTTCTGACCAAAGTTCCCTATCTCTTAGCTTTCCACAGCCTCTTCGATGGAGTCATTCGGACCTCAAAATCAGAGATTTATGGTTTTGCTCTGACCTCCCGAGACTATTTCCTAGGGGACAGAATATGTGCCCTCTCTTCACCCTACTTTGACGAAATTATGAGACAAATGAGCCATAATTTGACCATACTTTTCATGAAGTTACTCCCTATGTGAAACACTTTGAGAAGGATTTTTGAATCACTCCATTTGGATCGATCTAACGACTTATGACTTCAAAAACAGGAACTGCTCCAGAACAGGGGGACAGAATCTGTATCCTGACTTTCAGCCTCAAATTCAAAAGGGTCTTATGGTAGGATTTAGTTCTTGGTTGCTTTTAGACATTCAGGGGCTGATCACCAGGCTTCTTCTCCAACTGGAATCACCCAAATTAATAAGAAATGAGCATGTATGACCAAAATACTAACACTGGTCAAAACAAGAAGATTCTGCCTTAAATGCGAGAATTTATGATTTTCCCCATTTTTTTCCATAAGTTTCCAACTCAATCAACTCCAACACTCAAACACACATCAAAGCCACTCTATTCAACCCAACACATCTTCCAAAACACATCTTAAACAAGAATCTAGGGTTTTGCCAACCCATCACTCAACCAATCTAAGGTTAGGATGAAACCCTAACTTTCAAAAAAAGGAAGTTCATGAATCATACCCCTCTATACAAAATCCCCTCAAATCCTTACACAAATAACCAAGGATTAGGGTTTTACCACCCCATATCCTTCAAATCTAGGGTTAGGAGAAGTTCCCCAACCAAACCCTAGAAAAAGAACCATCTTACAAGAATCAAACCAAAAGCCACTTACTTTTGGCTCAATCTTTTTCCTTCTCTTCCCACTTTCTCCCTTCTTCTCTTCTTCTTCTTCTTCTCCCTCTTTCTCTCTCTTCTTCGTTTTTCTAATATTTGAGCAAAAGTAGAATATTCCCTTTTTGCTAAGACTAGTTTTGTGCCTCTGCTTTTTGACTTTTAAGTTTCGCTAATAGCACTTTAAGCCATTAACTCTTTCTATTTGCATATCACATTCCCAATCTTATATATTGACCACTAGACTTTCTCATTAATGACCCAAGGGTCCTCAAGTGGTAAATTTACCAATTTACCCTTGGCTCTAGTATTAAACCCGGTTCTATCGTTTTATTTTTGGAAAAATAATATTTAGCTATTGTAATAATTCCGGGTGTTACACGTTTGATCGGTTCCAAACCTTGGAACCGAAATGTTTGGATTTGAGACCCACGAACAGTCCGTATCAGTTCTACGGACTGTTTGGGTTAAATGTGTGAGGAATGGTTCAATAAATCATGTATTGGTTTGATTGAGGCCGAAAATGGCCGAGAAATTCGGGTTCGCGAGTGAGCCAGATAATTTGTGTTTGATAGGAGCAGGTAAGCGAGGGGTTTTTCTTGTTCCCAAAAGCTTCGACTGATTTCACAAAATAAAATTTGTGAAAATATGTGTTTAGTCAAGTAATTCAAATCGAATTGCTTCTGTTCGATCATTAGCCCACGTGAGCTAATTTTGATGTGATGAATGAGAATTTACATGACATGATTGTGTGAATTGATTGTTTTGTAAATATATGCATGTTTATATATTTACATGTGAATTAAAAGCTGGATCGGAATGCACCACATGCATTCCATATGCACTGGAACACCCTAGGACTATAGGAGTGAGTGCATGAGATGAGTCTAGAGAGAAAATGGTTCGCAGGGTTGTCTAGAATGTGAATTATCTGAGGGTTGTCTAAAACTAAAAATATCAATCTTCAGAGACGGCCCAATTGATATATCGGAGGGTAGTCCATAAATAATATCAATCGTCGGAGACGGCCCAATTGATATCTACACATCGGAGGGTTGTCCACTAACAAACAAATGAATATAAGAATTCTCATGAGGCTTAGGCGGAGTGTGTGAGGGAATCGTGAGGACTCGGGATGGAGTTGGTCATGTAGACATTCAAGTAGGATCATGCATTTGCTTGGATGTATGTTTTATTAGACATTGTATTGCACTTAGGTGGAGAGTAGCCCACTTAGGGCGATTCCACTGCGAGCATTAGCTCATGCTGTCGGGGATATTATTTTACAGTGCGGGAGCGTGCGGGGTGGCTGCGATCTAGGGCGAGTTTAGAAGAAAATAGGATTGTGGCTTGACGACTTCATACATGTATTAAGAATTCTCTAATTTTTAATATATGTGTTTTATAAGAGTAAATTATTAACTCTTAGAACTATTGGATACTATAGTTGTTGTATGATGATGAGTATTGTTATTGGGCGTGGCCGTTTTACTCATGTTGAAGTGTATTAATTTTGCCCAGGACCCGGGTTACATGCAGTGTTATGGTGGGTAGAGCTCCGTACAAAGGGGCGCTCTGGCGGGTTCTATAAAGTGGCATTGGGTAACCCGACATCCATTAGTATTCCGCGGGTTGACGGTTAGTCAACGGACCCCCGGGATCGGGGTGTCACATCACCACTTTGCAACCTCTTGGAAAAACTGTCTATGCATTCCCTAAGCCATGAAACTTTACACTTATCACGATTTTAGATTCAGTATTGCATATTTTATGAATTAAATGTTTAGGGACTAACTTTATTCATAAAACTTTTCAGCTATTCATATTCGGGTTCATCTCGATCCCTGCTTGATGAAGATTTTACTCCGGAGGGTAAACAGTTTACAAGATTATGTAAGAAGTTTGTATAAAAAATTAAATAAAATAAAAGGATGTTTTTCCTTGTTCTGTTGGGAGTTGAGGCTTCCGGATGACCTTTACCCTTAGACATAACTTTCTAACTTACGGACTAAGTAAAATCAACTAATAATGCATAGGTGACAGATCCACCAAAATGGAAAATGAAAAAACAAAGTAGAGTCATGCCAAGTTAGAAAAATATCCAACCCACATCCTTGAATGCTGGAGGTAGAAGATAACTACAATACATGAGAAAAGGATGTTTTGTTTAACTTTGCCAAAGAATTTCTTGCAACTGAGAACTACTTGGAACACATACAGCCCACATGGTATCACTATATGACCTTACGAAATGTTCATATGCAACGATTTTTGCTACAAATTTTAAGACAGCTCCATAGGAATTAAATTATCTTTAACTCACACAAATAGAATGTAGAATTAGAAAACATAGAAGAGAATGAACTCTTTAAAAGCATGAATTAGAAACAAAAGATTTGAAGGAAATTTTGAATAAGCATCTATTGACTTCAAAGAGAGTGTAAGAATACACCTAATTATTATAATCACGCGAGAAATAGAGAAGAAGCAAGGAAGAAAAAGAAGGGAAATATTATTTACATGTGCAAAATGTCAAAATTTTGATGGTAAAATAGAAAATAGTAACCCAAAATCCGAATTTTTGGAAAGAAAAAAACCGACTCAAATAAATCTTCATGCACATAGTTTTAAAGGTGCGAGGGCACACCCAGGGCACAAAAGCCTCCTCGGGCTTAGGCACTAGCCTGGCACAAAGGCAGCCGCTTGAGTGAAGTGAAATGCTTGATCTCAGATCACACATTATTTTTTTATAAAATATGATTCAAATCTAATTGAATTAAAAAAATTAACATTCTAACATTTAAAAGAAACATTCAATATAAAAAGGAGTAAAGGAAATTATATGAATAATTAATATATATAATTCTAGAAATTTCAAGAGTAAAAGTGTTCAAAAGGAAATTAAAGTGCAAGGTGCTCCTTTTAAAATTGTGTTCATGCATTCGGTATTATCATGTAGATAAAGTTTCATATCTACCTTTCGAACAATGTGGGAAGAAATTTACATCAAAAAGCTTATCATGTTAAGGTTGTCGTGTACTTTTAAGCTAATAACTTCCTAAAATTTAGGATCCATTACCCACACGTGGAGAGACATATGTCGGACCATGAATTACAAATAAATGACCCGTGATGCGTATGGGGCTATAACCCATCTCAAATGCGGCCCCGTACTCCCACGTGTGAAGAGATAGAGATAGATCAACAGACATAGATATATGATTAGGGGGAATGAACAAAAACAAGAAACTTGGAGTGAGACAAAATTGAGATTTAGCAACTTAAAGCTCTAATATCTTATTAAGATGCCAATTTATTAAAAGTGAAGCCCATGATGCATATCAAGCTAACATGAGGTTATATTAGCAAAGTAGACGAGATACTTGAATTATTCTTTAGGGGACTTCAGCAGTGAAATAGATAACATTTTGAAATAAATATCAAGATAATAAAATCACCTTCATGTTTTTACCTTTCGAGTTTGAAATTTGGTGGTACCCGAATGTCTCAATTGTGTGTAGCTTAAGCTACGACCAGACGGTAGGAATTGCGCGGGGATGATAACAAGGCGACCTTAGCTTACCGCATTTTTTGTATGATGGCCCGATTAATATCACGGATCCAAGAAAATCTGCGGTTTCTCTATGTAAGCGAAGTGTTCTTGGCCAGACCTCACCATAGCTTTCACACATAAGCGGCACATGTATGCTCTTATCTATTTTCAGATTCTTTCCACAAATAAGATTATGCAAGCAAAGGGGGTGATAGAAAAGCCATTTTACTAGTATAAAGTCAACTAACATAAACTGATTTGAAATTAATTTAGTGGATACAGAACTCACGGAATTAACAAGGATTGCACATAAGCGTAGTAGTCTAACACACGTGCCTCGGCATCCTAAACAAGCTTCTGCAGAATCCTCACATATCTGAAGATCAATTAGTCGAAATACAGTGCGAAGTAGAAACTATCGAATGTATGATCCTTTTTGTTTCCATCTCCAAATGAGTAATATGGTAAATGAAGTTAGTCTTTAAAATAACACATTTTGTACTGCACATGTCAATTCTACGGATCATCTTAGTATGCGCGGAAAGCATGATCCACTGGCGGGGTTACAGGGGAGGAGTGATTATCCATGAAATGCGGTCTAGCTTTGTAAGCATCTTCGTACCAATGTGTGACCTTTTAGCTGAATCGGCGCCATTTCTTTGCTTTCTCCATCTTTGTTAGAAGTTCGTCATTGTATTATATACGGCGGACCTCTCAACTTTAAAGTGTAAAATCAGCGCCATGGTTGCCTCGGACCATGGGCCTGGTGTACATATTACCGGGGAACACAAGCTTGTCAAAGCAATGTATTGGAATATAATTTCCTTTAATACATTATACGAACACCTTTTTTCATCGGGAAGAAAACTAAGACATGAAAGCGAAGTAGCATTTAGGGGATACATGATGAGCAAGTCGGTAGCAACAAGATATATCGGTAACACATTAGACATTTGTTGCAATCCTGTTTTCTATAAAGCGAGAAAGAAGCTTTATGAAATAAAGCATCCAAAGTCTACTATTATTAGGCTTAGTCATCGAGTTTGAAATAAGTGATGGCATAAAATGCATGCCTTGCATCTGTATTTCGTTCATTGATTATCAAATTGAATAATTATTTGGAAACTCATCGAGTTGAATCAACTAGAGGATTCCATTTAAGCGAGGTAGTCTTGATCTAATTACAATCTTTTCACTTAAAAACTCATAAATGCTTCTCGAACTTACATTACAACTTCGAATACGATTACAACTAGGTGTATGTGCAGGTTTTTTTCACTGTTCAAAACTACAATACGATAAATGACCTTCTAAACATCATTCATAGTGATGTTCAGGGCCCCCCCACATCTCTATCTTATCTTGGTTTTAAATGATTTGTGAGTTTTATCCATGATTGCACACGCACCACATGGATTTACTTGCTAGACAAAAATACGAAGCTACCCTCCCGTCTAAAATTTTCATAAAACTGGTGCAACTCATTTCAAACAAAAATACAAAGTTTTAAAGTTGATAATGGAAAAGGAGTATTCAATTCAATTTTGCGAGCTTATATTCTTGAAAATGGCAACATATATTTTTCTTTGTGCAATAACGGGGACCTTACCAAAATGGGGTGGCCAAAAGAAAGAATTAACATCTTTTAGAAAGGGAAAGAGCTCTCTTGTTCACAAAAAACATCAAAAGTCCATTTTGAACCATCGTATTATAACAACCACACATTTGATGAGGAAGTAGCCTTAAAAGATTCTAGATATAAAAAGTCAATCGATATCTTTGAAGGCTATGATTCCCTTTGGATCTTCTCTACTAAAAATATTTGAGTATGTTGCTTATGTTCATGTACAAAGTAAAGAGAGGTCCAAATTGTATCTAAGAGCTCTTATGCGTATGTTCTTTGATTATTCTCCAACTTATAAAGGTTTGAGTATTTTCACCCTCAATCAGAAAAAAAATATATCCGCATTAGGTGTTAAATCTTTTTGAGAAGCTTCCATTTTTTGTCGGACAACTCTTTACAGAGGAAATTCAAAGAGTTAAAGATTTGACATCATTTGTATCCTAACCTAGTCCAATTTATACTATAAATAATCATCAATGACCCTAAAAATTGGGCCTATAACTCATAGAATGATGTTGGTAACAAAATGAATGAAGTTGTTGTTGGAATTCTATAAACTCCCTTGGTATGCACTCGAAAGAAGAAGAAGGGAGAATGTGATAAATCTATGATGAAGGACAACCAAGGATGGTTGCTTATACTCAAATAGATTGAGTCAAGGGATTCTATTTGTATGATGTAAAGAGAGGAACAAGGAATAAAGTGTATAACAGAAAAAAATTAAATTAAAAAGAAAAAAAAAAAAAAGAGAAAAACAAACAAGCAAAAAGAAGCGAAAACCTTAGTCTACCAAGACGCTACATAGTGGCGGAGCTAGGAGCGTGACTTCAATTTTGGAGAAGGCTTGGGATTATTCTTCCCTCTCTTTTAATGCAAATTATTTCTTCCCATTTCCCTCTTAAATGCTATTTTAAACATATGAAAAAGACACTTAGGATCGTGAAAGAGGGTTGTAAGCGATATTTATAAAGAATTTGAGTGAGATTTACTAGCTATATGGTTTGAAATACAAGCATTAGCTTTAGTGTAATGGTTAAAGCTTTGCTCAAGGGGGCATCCTTAGTTACAGGTTTCAATCCCATGGTACGTTGGACATAGGAAATTTTTTATTTTACAGACCACAAGGGGCTTATGCTACTCCTCTCAGCTGCCACAAGTCTCGTCATTGGAGTATAACATATGCAATAGTATAAAAACTAGTACTATTAATATCAATTCGTTTTTTTGATTTATATTGATTAACTTTATTTATAAGTTTCTCCTAAGAAATTCGAGATTTATTAGGATTCAATGATCTTTTTATGATTCTAATTCTAATTATGTTATAATCTCTAATCGACTAATCCTAATCAGAGCTCCAAATAGTGATCTACTTTAAATGCCAACTCATACTAACTCTAATTTAGTTCCAACTAATATTAATTCAATTAAAAGTTTATCCATATCTTTTCTTTCCTTTCTTGAATATAATTTACTATATTTTCCCCTAATCATCCTACCTTTTTTCCTAATTGTCAATTCCATCTCTGAAGAAAGGTATTATTTTCAATCCTTCATCTCAATCAAATTCTTTAATAAACTCTAGACTTGGATGCTCCCATTGCCAATAGGAACAGTGTTAGACCCCACACTAAATATCCCCTAGCCTACTTTGTCTCCTACCGTCGTATTGGCCTTTACATTTGCTTTGTCATAAAATAATAATAATAATAATAATAATAATAATAAAATCGATATGAATGTACAGAAACTCACAGAAATCCCTAAATATGGAAACATTGTGTTTGTGGAAATGAGGGCCTCCATAAGGTAGAAGATGGGAAGTGGACGATTTGCTGTGTAGTGGAAAGAAACCCGTGGGATGCAAATGGAGTTTCGAGAATCCCATATAAAACCCAGATAGCTACATTGAGAGATGCAAGATGAGATTAGTAGCTAAGGAAAAAACTCAAATTTTCAATAATAATAATGGTTATCAATTTGTCCAATGACTAAGATGAATTCAATTACAATCCTTTTATCTCTACTAGCTAATTTTGTTAGGAACTTATTCCTATTCGATATTAAAAATTCCTTTTTTCATGGGAAGTTAGAGGAGGAAGTGTATATGGATTTTCGACTAGGAAATCCAACAAGAAAGTGTAATTGCAAACTAAAAGAAAATCATTTATGGTCCCTAGGGCTTAGTTTTAAGCCATTTACTAAGTCATTAAAGAAATATGGCACGAGGAAAACCAAGGGCCGCGCACCATATTTCAGTACACACCATTCATGAAAATGAACATTCCATTGTCTATGTAGACGATATAATTGTTGCGAGTTTACAATTTTAAGGAAATTTCAAAGTTTAAGGTACACACTTGATAGAAGAATGAGATAAAGGTGTGGGGACCCTGAGATATTTTCTTAGCATGGAAGAAGCAAGAACCAAGCATTGCATAACTGTTTGCAAAGAAAGCATGCATTGCATGAATGTATTTGCAAAAGAAAGCATGTATTTAATCTCATGAAGCAAACTAAGATAACAAGATGCAAACTTGATGTACACTTGAGATCTGACCACAAACAAGGCGGAGATTAAGGGAGATTCAATAGACGAGGGTGGGCATCAAAGACATGTAAGAAGGCTTATTTCCAAACTCGGCTAGACATAGCCTATACTATGAGTATTGTCAGCCAACTTAAGCACTCTGGACTAAAGTTTTATCACAGACGGTTAAGAGGATTCTTAAGCTACCTTAAAGCCACACCAAGTAACTTTTCTTTTTCTTTTCTTTTTTTTTTTTTCGAGAAAACGACCGTCTTCTAATGGAAGTTTATATGGGTACAGACTGGGGTGATTCAGTCAATGACCAAAGATCAACTATAGGTTATGGTGCTATAGTTTGGGACATCAATGTAATTAAGTAACGGCAAGGGTATGGTTGAGCTACAAAAGTAAACATCGGGAGTATTTTGGAACCAAAAAAAGTTAATATGCAAAATCAAAAGTCGAGCATTTGTGCACCTTATCTCCTTTATTCTTAAAAATATGTTAAAAATAAAATTTTGTGCATATGTAATATTTTAGTTTTAATTATTTCTCATATCTATATAATCATTCTTTAAAACAATTAAGGAAACAAGAGAAGACAATTAAAAATACATTATTTTGAGTATAATTATTTATTAATTTTTTAATAGATTCAAGCCTTGTCGTGTCGATTTCAAGTAACTCAACTATTTTTTGATTTGAGTTTTTAACATCTAAAAAAAGATGCTTAATTAATTTTGAGTTGAATTTTTTAATCGAGTCAAGCTCGAGCTTATATCGACTTGATTTAATTACACCCCTAGTCATATCCCCACCTTATAACTAAATCATTTTTGTATAAAAGTGAGTTTTTCGGATTTCAGAAAGGGGTTCAGTTTGCAAATTTTTGTTTACTAATCCCATGAGTCCTAAAGTTAACGAGCATGTAAATCCAAGACTTTAGACCAACTAAGTTATTCCTAAGAATTGTCTTTTTACAGTTAAACACTTTAATTATAATGTACTAAATTGTCTAATTGGGACTTGAACCCGGGACCCTTTTCTTTACTATGCTATGTCTTTTTGAAATATTGAATGTTGTTCTAAATGAGATATACATGATGGACCCTTAGGCTGTTGGATTTGCAAATATTTGGTGATTTCATCAATTTTAATAAGGAAGCAGGGAACAGGGAATAGGGAATAGGGAGGTGTCCCGGATTGGAATCCGGGTGGGGACTATTTACTACATTTGAATGTTTAGTCGTGAAAAAATGGTAAGCGCATTATTTTACAAAAGATATTTAAAAAAAATTACAGTTAGAAATTTAAAATTTTAGTCTAATTTGTTTACTTTTCCAAATTAAGGTTGAATGGCGAAATTGATACCTACGGGGGAAAATCGAAGCCCAGACATGGAGTTGGTATGATCGGAATTGGCGAAGGCATATTTCGGGCATTTGGAATTCGCGGTGTCGATGGCATCTGTGTCTCGCGACAGCGGCGAGAAGGCTGGACCTAGCTTGGGCGTCGACCACGTAACCCTTACGGACTCCGCCGCTTCTAGAATACGCAACCTCCTTCAGCAGCGTCAGCGCCCTTTCCTCCGCCTCGGCGTCAAGGCTCGCGGCTGCAACGGCTTATCTTATTTTACAACGTTATACTATTCTATTCTTACAAGGACTCGAGCTTGACATCTCGATCACTCTATTCTTACAAGTGCAGAGCACCACTGTTCACCCTTTCCCGTTGCACTACTGGGAATGACCTCGAGGGCCCCTTAAATTTGTTATTATATAAATATTTAAATTAAGACATTAATTTATGATGAATCAACTCATCCATCATAATTGATCCACCAAGATAACAATATCTCCTATGCTTAATTTAAATCATCTAAGCTCTAAACTTGAACATAAAAATGGAATCTTTGAGTAAATGAAAGTTATATGAAACCCATCAATACTAACGGTACGCTACATAATTATCTCGAATAGAAACGTAACAACCATCACAAATAATATATGACAATTAATATAGTTTGTCCTTTTCTTAAATTAATCAACCTTTTTATAATATATCACTTTAAATTAATGTACTTTCATAGAAAAGAAACTAACGATTATTTTTTTATTTGATTTTGAATAGAAATATGTGATTAAATTTGCCATAGAAAAGAACAAACACATAAACCCTAGATAGAGCGAGGCAATAAGCAAGGTGGTTTTGGTATCTATGGGTGGTCACATTTATCCAAGTAGCCAAGGTTTCCATGCTCCACAAAGCTCCATTGTGCTCAAAATTAGGTTCTGCGAGAGAAAATTAATAAGAGGCTGAATCTAAGTGCTAAAGAAGAGAATACACTTTCATGCGAGATCTAACTCAGCATCAAACAATAAGAAAAAACACAACCTAAAGGAAGAAACATCAATATTATTTCACATGCTTCACTGAAAACATTCAGGTTATGCATTGATAATCATAATTTCGGGAGATAATACGTTCAACAATATAATGCATTTGTGAGCTCGGCCCAGCGAAAATCGAAGGAAAATCTCTTGAGTGTTACCCTTATAGATACCAAGAGAAAGAAATCAATGTTGAATATTTTCCTAAACTAGCAAGAAGCTAATTTGCTTTGCCTAAGAAATATTGATTGATACGGACTTCAACACCAAAGGTCGAGTGTCGGGGAAGAAGTCGAATCTGAGAGAAAACCTGAGGGAAGGAGCTAAGACACAGATAGAGGGATTGGCTTCACAACATTTTGGATCCGCTGGAATGCTACTCTCACCCTTTCCTTAAGGCTTTCGTTTTCACTCTCAACATTCCCACTTTGTTTATCAAGATGCACCACATTTCCATCTACACTTATCACCAGTTTCCCATTCTCTCCAAAGCGAGGAGAAGCAAAGTGCATGGATAACCTTTTTACCTTTGTAATTGTTTTCTTCTTCAATTTTTGTAGCCTCTTGAGTTCAAGCTGCTACCTTGTAAGGAGGGATCTCACGGCCGATGTTTAAAGCCGAGCCACAACGGAGTCGAAACCATGTCGCTAATGGATCGATCTCAGTGCAATGAAATATGCTTCTTTTACTCATACTTCAGCATCAGCGTTCATGGACACCAAAAGCTAGACCCTCGGATTCTTCATCGGCAATGACTCCACTCTCTCAAATATACGCCGACCTATGCTTCAATACGCAAAGGCACCGGCGTAAGCAATAGTATCCCTCGGGAGATATTTGTTGTGGATAGGCGCGAGGAAGACATGGAAGTCATCAAGTACCATTATCGATAAGTGAATGCTTTCTTTACCCCGATGGCGGATTGACGAGTTTCCTGCCGACTCGAGGGTGCGCACCATTACCTCCCAATGGTTTTTCCGTTTCGGAGTTGAAGCCACATCCTCGACCGGCGCCAGGTTCTTTGGGAAATAATTTTTGGTGTTGCGGTCAACAAATTGGGTGATAAGCTTCTGTTTGAGCCTCCCTATCTCATTCCATAGATGAAGATCTAAAACAGTAATACTTGCACTCGGGTAGAATCTATGATTCAGGTAAGAATGTCTATGCTAGAAAGATATAAGCTTAAGAATGAGGTAGTAGATGTTTATGCAGTATTAATTTCAAATAAGAAACCCAAGATAGAGCATTAGAGCAAACTGCAAATTTAAATAAGCGAATCTAAGCTAATCACGTGATACATGGACCATTTCGAGGCCTTCAAAGGAAGTACGAAGGATTAGAAATCAAAGCATTCGATATGAGTGATCTTTGTTTAGATTTGTTTCCAAATCAATTTTTCCATGGAATAAAGTACTCATTGGAAACTTTAAAGATAACATTAACCAAAATTTAGAACTAGAAAATAAGATTAAAAACCCAAATCTAAGTCCCTTACAACGATCGAGAAAGCAGATGCATTTAGATTAGCTTCAAAATTAGTTAACAATGAAAGGAATTAGAGGAAACGCTATTACTAGTCTCAAAGGGAGAATGAAGCATATCCCTGAAACAAAAATCAACTCACCCTCAATTTATCCATGGGAGCGAAGAATGTCTTGTTCATCATATAGCATATCTTCAAGCTGAAACATTTTCTCTTTCACATACTCGGACAAAAGCAACTTGTAGATAGCCTTTGTTGCATGTCATGAAACTACGCCCTTTGGATGTGATCTAATGAACAAATTAAAATATTTTAGCTAAATTTATAAGAGTAGTAATAGCATAAATTTAAAATTAAATAAATGACGGCCTTCTCCAAGAAATAAGGAGGAATGCGGCATGATCAAGTGAAAGTTGCCGCGAGGAAATACAACACATTACAATGCGATGAAGTGGAAGCACATCTAAAAACGAGGGGCAATTTGTGAGAAAGTAGAGTAGAATAACCAAAAGGAAAGCTGAAGATGAAAGTTCTAAAAAGTTTCAAGATTGACAAAAGAAGTTCATTAACGAGAGGCAAGAGAAATATGTCACGAGATGCGAGATGAAATGATCATTAAGAGCATATGGTGCTGCATACCTGGCTAAAACCTTTGCTTTCCCGAGGAGATAAGTAAGAGATTAACATAAGAAGCCCCATTCGAAGCAATGAAAGATTTGTGAAACCACTGGAAAATTCAAATTTTTAGAAGGGTAAAATAATAATCAATTTTGAATTTAGAAAATCGGAATTTTTTCTAGATATCGGATGTGGCGGAGTTCTGGTGAAATCGTCTCGCGAGAAATATAGCTACTATCGAGATTTCGTTGGATTCGGGAACAATTCGAATTTCACGTTTTTCGAGGCGTAAAGTGTCGGATGACACATGGCATGGTTTAGGGGATACCACATGGCACCCGAGAGGTGACTTGTAAGCGAGAGATCCATGTGGTGCGCAGATAGTAGCTCACAATTAGCCACATGAAGATGATGCAATAAAGGAAATAAAGAAATAAGGAAAGCAAGGAGGAAAAACATGGGACCACATAGGAGGTGGTAGCATGAGGAAAGGGAGGAAGTTTCCTCCACTTGAGCCAGGTCGGTCAATGAAAATCAGAGGGGAGAAAGAAAAGCCAAAAGAGAAAGGAAAAGGAGGAGCAAAGAACAATTGGAGTTCGTGGGAAAGAAAATGAGAAAGGAGAAAAGAGAAATTGAGGATTTCCCGGCTTTCTGATGGTCGAGATTCGGCTTGATCCGAAGACTAAGGGTTGGTACAGGCGCGATCTGTGGCTGTGGACACCAAGAAACTAGAGTGGGCAAACTCCATAAGGTAGAGAATTTTCCTACTCGGTTTATTTTAAACCTAAAGGCCTTATAATTGTATGGGCTGTCTATGGGAGGCCATGAGAGGCCTTATTATTTAGTTCTAAAACTTGGGACTTAATGGTAGAGGATTTCTATGACCGGTTTCACACAGTCCAAGACTATTGTGAGTTGGGGTTTGAACTGGAAACTAAAAGTTTCCAAGTTTTGTGTTGTGTTTCATGATGTGTGGATGTTTGGAACCAAACTGGTTCATGTTTGTAGAAGGATGATGGAATTTTCTGTTGGAAGGAGTCAAGATTGTGACCTTGTTGTGTGTTATTGCTTACATGAATAACATGCTGTGTGAAAAGTATCACGTTAGTATATGCTATTTGATGTATTAACATGGATTGCATGGATGTAAATTATAATTATCCATGGTATGTAAATCTTTCATGGAGCACTCATATATACATGTAACATGAAGGAAAATGCATTGGCATCATGTATTCATATGCACGGTCACATCGCGTCAAGTCAGGTGTGGGTGCATGGTAGTGTGAAACCAGAAAGTCCAGTTTCCTATGGAATGATAAAGCGGTATTTTGGTTGAATATCAGAATTTTCTAGATTTTGGATAATGAAAGCAACGGACTTCACCATTAGGTCGTCTACGCGAAATCTAGCTACGCGTCAATTTAGTGAATTCCAAGGCGGTCGAATTTTATGTTTTAGGGCAAGCGGAGGTAGATGCGGACACTTGGCACATTTTGAGTGGCTTAAGAGGTGCCACGTGTCCTTCAATGCGAGAGTTATTCAAACATGAGCTCAAATGTGGGCCATGGGTGGACACATGGCATATGATGCCACGTGGAGGAAAATCCCAAAGTAGAGGGATAAGTGGATAAAATCCAAGTCAATTGATGGCTTTACATGTGGCATGAAGAGGACAAGTCCTCTTAACCGAAGCTCTCTAATGCAGTTTGGGAGGAAAGGAAAAGGGAGGGAAAAAGAAAAGAGAAGGTTTTTAGAGAGAGAGCGTCTACCTTCTCTCTAGATTTCCCAGCGTTCAGACCGTCGGTTCTCGTCAAAGAAAGAGAAGAAGTTGGTCTCTGTTGCAAGAACTCTGGCGTGAGGACCGGTTGTGTGGAGTTTCAGCAACTTTGGGAGGTAGGGATCTTCTCCTACTTGTTTTGTTATTCTTTGGCTAAGGGTCATTTAATGGATGAGGGATTTAACAAGGCACGGATGGCGTGTTTGAGTTCAGATTTGGACCAAACCGAAGAAATCCCGAGTGGTTTAGACCTTGATCCCGCAGCCCATTTTGTGTAACCTTGTGTGATGTTGCATTATTGCCATGAGTGAATAACATGCTGATTGTGATTTTGTGGGCAGTTCCAAGATGAATTGCCGGATTGTATATTAGCTCATGTGAGCTAATTTTATGTTATTGTTATGAATAAATAACATGTGGTTAGTAAGTGAATTTTGTTAATATATGCATGAATGATATATTAGCATGTGTTGTATGTTTTACTTGAATGTTCGGGGTGCCATTACATGAGCACTTAGGTGGGGAGTAACCCAAGTAGGAAAATTTCACTGCGGGCATTGCTCACCGCACCTTCGGAAAAACTATTTCGGGTGCAAAGACACACGGGGATGGGACGCGGTCGGGGCCTTAGAGCGAAGAAATGGCCCTGGATTTGGCCTTATCTTGTATTTTTGTAAAATTCCGGGCGAGAGACCCAGTTTTGGATAAATTGTAATCAAAACAATTTTCAATTAAATTCTTTTAGGTATAAAATATATATTTTGATGAGTATGGATAATGGGCCCTACGGCGCCCATTTTACTCGTCACGAGGTCTCATGATGTGAGGCCTTGCAGTTTCCGCGAGGTTGGCGGCGGTGGTCAGGACGCCGGTTGGGGCGTCACGGCTTGGTATCGAGAGCATAGGTATCACGAGAATACCTAGGGCTCGGTGGAAGCTGGGTTAAGATCATGCATCCATTGTGCATTTTGATGAATTAATTGTGATGTGTTGAATTGTGTGAAATTGTATGTGGTAAATAACATATAGGGAAAATGTATATATATGAACACTAGAGATTCGAGAAAATAAAACCCCTAAGGAGTTCGAATTATGGGTAGAACGGTCAGTAGAAAAATAATAATAATAATAATAATTTTCTGGACAATGGGTTCGGTTTTGAACATGAGCAGAGTGTGTTTTGTGTGGAATACGGAAGATTATTCCGAGTTTGCACAAGAAAAAAGGGCTAAAATTAAATTCTTCAAATTTTTGAGTTGTAAAATTTGCAATTGTTTAGGCTCCTGCACCTTAAGGAGTGGCGGGAAGGCTCTGGAGGATTTTGAATATATATATATATATATGCATATACAAGCTAGAAGGAGTTTGGAATGACTCTTTGCCAAACTCTAGCAGGGTCGCGACCAGTTTGGGGTCAGTGACCGGCCAAGGTGCTGATGCGCAAGCGAGTCGGCTATGCACGGCGCGCACGAGTTCAGCCGCACACACTTTGACTTGGGCGCGCCAGCGCCACTGGCGGAGTTGGGACTAAAAATAGTCCTTCGTCGTGACATGAATTTCAAGTATGGGCGCTGGGGTACACGGAGACAATTTGAGGTCGCGACTTCGCTTTGAGGTCGCGACCTGGTTTAGTCTTGAGGAGGTTGCGACAAAGGGATTTGAGCTGCAGGGCAACCCTGGGTCGCGACCTGGATTTGAGGTCGCGACAGGGTTGGAAGCGCGGGAGGCGACCTTGGGTGCAACCTAAAGATTTAACGTGCGACTGGTTTGGGCTTGGTAAGACTGTTTGGGTTAAACTAAGGAAAAGGGTCGTTGTAGGTTAGGACCCTGATTTGAGAATTCGCGACTGGTTTAGTTGGAGCTTGGTCGCGACCCGGGGAGAAGTTGGCGTCGCCGACCTAAGGCTGGGTGGCCGACTTGCTTTTGAGCGTCGCGGGGGACAAGCCATTGGTCGCGACCATTTGTTTTGAGGTCGCGACTGGCCTATTGAGTGGGGTCATGACCCCATTTGGGAATCGCGAACTGGTTTGTTGATTAGGCGGAAGCAGTGACCGGGTTTTCAGGTCGCGACTGGATTAGCTGCCCCAGGTCGCGACACAAATTTGGTCGCGACTGGCCTAGAGGTACATTGCATTTGGGCCCCGATTATCCGCGACACGAGCTTTGGGTCCCACGATAGGGGCGGGCGCGCGAGGTGGTATGCAGCGGCAGCGCGTGCACGACACGGGAGGCTGTGCGTGTAGTGTCGCACCAGGCACAGGTTCTAGGTGTGCGCACTTTATTACTACAACGATTTTGTGACAATATTACCGCTGTTTAGGGTCCAGCTGTTTGGATCCTTTATTCCACGGGATTCCAAAAAAAAAAAAAAAAAAACAATGAAAGCAATGTTCGAAGTACCCAGGATGAATTTACAGTTAAATTGAGTCAAGAAACCTGATAGCCGCCTTTGTTTCGGCAGCCACTTGTACAAAAAAAAGCACTTCGACAAGTAGACATAATTTGAAATCCAACTATTTAAAAAAACATGATATAGTAAGCCACTAAGGTTTTTGAAGAATGTACAAGTTGATAAGCAATGAAGACATGTCGAAATAAGAGGAAATTTGACATTAATGAATTACGAAAGGTTAAGCGGCTCCACATAAACATGTAAAACCGGGAATCAAAACCACTAGAAGTAATAATAAGCATTTTTACCTACGATATGAACCTTTCACTTGTCATGGTTTGTGAAAATACCGCAAAGCTAAGTGTTCAAATCATGGATGCAAATAGGCGGGATAGCATTAGCTTTTCACTTGAGGGCTTGACTTGGCTGAAAAGGATTGGGTTGAGTTTTTGGGAGGTTCAGGTTCAAGACCTGGCCAGGGTGATAAACAATTGTGTATAAAAGATATTTTTTTTAGAAAAAGGAAAACTGGGAGCTAGCATTGGAACTTTGCAGAGATTGGGAGCATACTTTAGAATGGGAGCCAAACTTGACCAAAATGGGGACACACTTGAGAATGGACCGGGCCTTAGCTTTGTTTAGGTTTATGGGAAACATATAGTGATACGAAGCGTGGTATTAGTATATCATTAATTCAAAACATTTGTCATATAGTCATAACACATATTATACAGAGCCCAAAATTGAGCTAGTAACGAGAGAGGTCAATTTATGGAGCCTGATGACACTCCATATAGGAGGTTTCGGCCACTAAGGTCAAAGGCGCATCATAGGCGTGCTGTGGGTTTAGCTCGCTTTAATCGACCCGGCAACAACGGTTCTAATAAAATGTTTCACGGAATTCGAAGGCAGTGAAAAAGAGAGAATGCTCTGCGAGTAAGGTACGGGATCTGGTGCGTGAGGCATTTGTTTACAGGACCTCGAGTCAGCCGTCTTGCTCCCAAGCAAGGCCGGGTCCACTTGTACATGTTCTTCATTAAAAGAGTGTGCGATTTATCAGGTAAATAATGAAGTCTTTTGCATTCTTGCCCATACCAATAACTCCAGTTTTGAAGTACAAGGGCAGGTAGGTTTTATCCTGCACATAAGCTGTTTAATTAGACCTAACAATCTTCTTATTGAAAAAATATAAATGCACATTGCAAACCCAACCGGAAGAATCTGAGGATCATCAGCCATAAAAGGAAATAACCAATAATAGAAAAATGAATGAGTGAGTCAAAGTATTACGTTCAAAGTTTAAGGGTTTTTCTAACACCTCTGCAAGTGCCCCTTGGGATGAAATTAGTGCGTGCATTGCGGTGATCAGAAAATGCTTCTGATTGAGGAGGAGAGGGATTTGATGTGGGTCTATTGGTATCCTATGAAGAAAACATTAGAGATTAGAATTCAAATTCTTCCACACAACTACGAGGGCACTCCCATAAAGTAATCTAGGCAACAACCATACATCGAGCAGATGTAGGACTACCTCACATTGTGCTATGTTGATACGCATCTTTCTTTGAAATCCGACCCTTTTCTTCTTGACAATTATCATTCCCTTGCGGATAATTTATGTGGGCCCTTCTTCATATTCCAATCATCATCATCATCATTCCAACTCATTCTCCTTGTCAACGCAAATTATTTCAGACAATTGCTCAATTATGCATTAACTCGAGACTAAGAAGAGTCTTTCAAAATCTTATACAAACAATCCCATGCTCTTAAAGGGCCTACTAGTATATAGCTGAGTAGACATGCCCTAGAATTCAAAGATCCAATTCCTGTCCCTTTCCCTCACTTCTTTAACCACCCAAAACAAATTTAAAGTGAATTCTCCAACCAAAATTTCTGTCTCTACTAACAATGCTTGCTTTGAAAAACGGAAGCACATCACATTTATGCTTTCATTTAGAGTTACTTTTCCAGATACTACAAATATTTTTGCGGTGAGAGAAGAAAGGTACTTTTGAAATACTATACGAATGATCTTGCATGGCACCCAATGTCCTTGAGATTCAAAATGTCAAGTTTCCTCCTTTTTCCCCCAGGACTTCCTTAGCGACCCGAACATAAACATAAAGAAAATTTCGAAATTTGCTATATATATATATATATATATATATATATATATATATATATATATATATATATATATATATATATATATATATATATATACACACACACATATATATTGCTCTTTGAGAAAAGATAAGTCCCTCCCGAATGCTAAACAAAGCAGTCCTATTCCACCAGCTGATGAATATAAGCACATAAATGCGCAAAAATGACCTTATCTTGACTAAGCGATTTCTCTCCATTTGTCCCTCTTCCTCGGCAATCAAACACAATTTAAAGAAAAAATTTCCTGCTTTAGTAAACTTCAAATATGCATTTTCTGTTGTGGTAACCAATTAAGAGTACTTCTATTGCTATAACACTACATGCGCAGTAAAGCTTGAGTCGGTCGGTCATCATTCCAGTTCTCTCCTTTTCCTCGGCAACCAAACCACGATCAATTATAAATTGAGAGACAAAAGAAAAGATTTTCGTCTAAATAAAATCAATCATTACGGATGATAAAACAAAAATACACATATGGAAGTGAGGACCATCAGCTAGTTTGCCTCCATGACCAAAAGCGAGTTCACCCGATGTAATCATGGAAAAGAATGGTTTCGATAGTGGTGGCCCTTGCATTGAGTGCTGCGTCAATCTGTTGCATAGTTAGTAGAGATTGGGGGATTGACACATAAGCATGCTAATGCTATCTTCAACTACTTGACCACTACTTTCGGCCTCACCCTTCATCCACACGGGAGGTAGGGCGCTTGTTCATAACATCGTTCAATAGCCCGATGGTCGCGATCCAGCGGTAATGAGGATGAGGATGAGGAGGATGCTGATGATAACAGTGATGAGATGAGTTCACCAGGATGCCTTCCCATAATTACCTCCATTGTTACAACCCCGAAGCTTTAAACATCCGTTTTATTATCCACCTTCATCCTGTAAGCAAGTTCTGCAAATTAAGAAGGGTACATGCATGCTCGCATACGCTCACGAAATTATAACGGTATAACTAACGCGCACTAATTAAGAAAATGGTACGGAGGCGGTATAGCCAAAAGTTCCTACAAATGTAGTCAATTAGATGAGTCCGGCTTTATAAAGCCTAGCAGGTGCGAAGTCGGGAACTGGGGCTTCCTCTTACGAATCTAACAGAACATTATTGTTGGTTATGTCTCGATGAATTACTGGAGGTGAGCAATCATGGTGCATATAAGATAAAGCTTTAGCCACCCCTTTCACAATGTTTAGCCTCACAATCCAATCAAGTTTTTCTGCTGCTTCTTCATCGTTGCTTAGAATGTTTCTCAAGCTCCCCTTTTCCATACACTTTCATGCAAATCAAAAGCGAGTTCTCGTGAGAATGAACCGAAGCCATAAAGCTTGACAATATTACGATGCCTTATGTAGTAGAGCACATGAATCTCGCTTTGAGAAACCTTCAAATCAGCCATATCTCCACCATCTTACGATACGATGAGTAGTGAAGCTTTTTCCACGCGGCAACGGCAGGCCATTTAGCGGCTCGGCCTTGTAAGCGGTGCCATATCCTCCGGTCTTGATACAATGTTTGGGCGAAATTGCGGTTCCACGTATGATGTGCTCGAGCAACAATTTCCCATCATGTCCCAATATTGTGAATAGATCTTTGACATCGGCGGCTTCAAGTGTAGATTTGGTTGTTTCTTCCTCCAATTTTTGGACAAGAAAGAAAAGGAAATAAATTCAATAATAAAGCGAATAAGAACAATAGAGTGCTCCTGATGAGGAGTAGTATGATCAAGACGGAAAACTTCGTGGCCTTCTTCTGATTGCATGGCTTGAGATGAGTGACATTATTACCACAGAGACCTTTATTATTTCTAAATGCCCCGAATGGAGGCGAAGGCTTTGATTTTGGGGAGAGGACCTTCCAGCGATTGCTTAGGATATAGCCGACGAGATGTCGGGCTTATCGGATCATCAAAGTGTGTGGGATGGTGCGAGAGAAGGTTTAGTTATGGGAGAGATTCAGCGTCTCCGGGTACGTAACTCTCCAAGCGGCGATGGAATCTCTCTCATGTCAAGATATTTTGACTAGATCAAGACTCAGATGAAGCAACTTTCAATTTAGAGTCGGGAATGCTTTATCCACGTCGATTCACTCAAGTTCAGGGCGATAATTTCCACAAGTTACTTTATTTGTTTAGAGATTTGACCGCTTAAGTTATTCGATGCTAGAGTGGTTTGAAGATCGGCTAATTTTTCCCAATTTCAAAGGAATGATTCTGCAAGATTGTTGTTAGTCGGCAACAATTCGAACAATACGAATGACATACCCGATTCTTTGGATCTTCGGTCGAAATGGTTTGAGGAAGATCCAAGTCGTTGAGAGTGAGTGGCTCTCGAGTTGAGGTGGTATGGCACCGAAATATTGTTGTTGGAGATGTTCAAAGTGTGTTAGTTTGTGGCTTAGCATCCCCATTTCTCGAAAGCTACGCCATAAAATTTATTCTTTGCTTGGATCGATATAATTCAGGTTTGGGTATACACCAAAACTTTCGGCTATGTCTCCGGTGAGTTGGTTTCTGTCAAGCCGAACTTTGAATAAGCTAGTGCAATTTTTCAAGCTCTTTGGTATAGGACCCATGAAATGGTTCCCCGTGGCGGAAAAATTTACAAGTGCTCTACCAGGAGCAAATCGATGCGGTAGTTGGCTGATGAAGTTATTTTCATATAATTCGCAGATATTCAAATGAGTGATGTGTTATTCATTTCCAAAGGAAAGGGGCACCACTGAGTTTGTTGTGATTAAAAGGTTAAAGAGAGGTTAAAGGTGGACAAGTTTCCTATGGAAGAATTTGGTATTGAACCATTGAGATTAAGTGACAAGTCAAGATCATTAAGAGATCTTGCTGTCCATTTCTTTGAGGGGAGTGAACCAGATGGTTGTTCGTATCAAGATACAATGTGGTTAAAATTCCTCAAGTTATATGGAAGGAGGGATTGGACCGATCTGAGATTGTTAGTTGACAATTTCAAGATCATTAAGAGATCATAACAATCGATTTCTTGAGGAATGGAACCGGATGGTTTGTTCGTATTAAAATCTGATGTGGTTAAATTCCTCGAGTTACTATATGGAATGAGGATTGAGGACCGAGTGAGATTGTTAGTTGACAATTCAAGATCATTAAGAGATCTTAACAATCCAATTTCTTGAGGAATGGAACCAGATAGTTTGTTCGTATCAAGATACAATGTGGTTAAATTCCTCAAGTTACCTATGGAATGAGGGATTGGACCAGTGAGATTGTTAGTTGACAATTCAAGATCATTAAGAGATCTTAACAATCCAATTTCTTGAGAATGGAGACCGAGATAGTTTGTTTTACACCAGGAACATTGTGGTTAAATTCCTCAAGTTACCACTATGGAAAGAGGATTAGACCACTTGAGGCATTAAATGACAATCTAAGATAGTTAAGAGATCTTAACAATCAATTCTTGAGGAATGGAACGAGAGAAGCTCGTTCTCATAAAGATGTAAAATAGTTAAGTTTTCAAATTTCCTATAAAAGGAAGAAATTGACCCTCTAAAATTATTAGAAGCCAAAAGATAAAAAGCTAAGTGATGTGTTAAAACTGATTGTTCGGGTATTACACTAGTTAAATGATTAAGAACCAAGATCAAAAAATTGTGAATTAGTTTGGAAATATTACCAATATTGGTTAAGAAGGTTCCATGGAGGAGTTGTTAGACAAATTAAAATTAAGGAGGTTGGGGAGAGATGGTTGAGATTTTAGGTGTACCTTTCAAACCACAACTGAAGGTTTAAATCGGAGACACTTCACGACCTATGTGAAGCCACTCCGAACGATGATGGCGGGAATTGTGTCAAACCAAGATGAGATAAAACTTAGTTTGATTATCAGGGAGGCTTACCTTCCATGTTAGAAGCGAGTGCTTTACTTGATCTTGTTCAACTTTTAGGTAGTAATGGTAGGTGCGAGAGGCGGAGTGAAAATGACATGGAAGGATGATATTAGCAGAGAGTGAAAGGGAAAAGAAATATGAAAAACAAAGAAGGAGTGGTGATGATCGAGAGGTAAGGGAGTAGGATGAGAAGGATATTGATGGGCCATTATTGGTGTGGTAGAGATGGAAGCTATTACGGGGTGTACATGAGGGAAAATGAAACACTTATTTATAAACTTAAGTGTGATACATTCGGCATTCCATTGTTTGGTGTTTACATCCTAGCTCCCTCATTCATTTCTGATTAATGGGAGTGAAAATATGTAATGTCAACTTCATACTTTTTTTATTTTCTTTTATCAAAAATAAAGGGATGAGTCGAAATGACATGGAAGGATGATATTGAAGACAAAGGGAAAAGAAGAAATATGAAAAAGCAAGGAGTGGTGATGAGTCGAGAGAGTAAGGAGTAGGATGAGGGATGATGGGCCATTATTGAAATTTGGTAGAGATGAAGCTATTACAGGGTGTACATGAGGAGAAAATGAAACACTTATTTATAAACTTAAGTATGATACATTCGGCATTCCCATTGTTTGGTGTTTACATCTAACTCCCTCATTCCACTACAATTAATGGAATTGAAAATATGTAATGTCAACTTCATACTTTTTTTATTTTCTTTTATCAAAAATAGTCCTATTTTTTATAAGAATTAAACACCACGCAATTACATAGAAAATAATTTAAAATATTACTTTTATTTTTAATTAAAGAATAGACTATTGGCTAATTACATAGTAAATAATTCAATTCCTTTTTCACTCTCTTTGCTCCATGCTCTTTCAAATAGAGACATGTTTAAAATTAAGGATTACAATTATTTTAAGTGAGGGCTCAATGTTGATACAAGAAGTCCATTTATAAACACTACTTGTACATATATTGTATATATATATATATATATATATATATATATATATATATATATATATATATATATATATATATATACTGATCTCAAAGAGAGAATTTGGAAGAAAGATAAAGTCATGTCATTCTTGGGCATCAGAGCATATGTTTAGTGTAAGGCGAGGTGATAATTGCTATCAAATATTAAATTTAAATTTGTATCAACCAACAACCTTCTAGTACAAAACCAACCAAAATAACTACATTAGCCTTGATTTAAAGGCTATTGCCTAGCGACAAGTCAACGATCACGATCTTGTAATTTATTCTCGAAAATATAAAAAGAAAGAAAAATTGCTATGTGTTAGGAGGAAAAATATGTGACACCTGATCTTAGAGTAGAAATTATTGCTACTTGTTTCCTCTCGTTTAACCGGGGCTATAAGAGGGTGTAACAAGGGATCTTTGCAATTGTTGTCTTACAAGTTTGTGTATATCAAATTGTGTGACAAAACTTTTTCATATTCAATCAAATCCGATTTTTTGAGTAAATGTGTAAATCATTAAGCAATATTCTATGGGACAAATAAGGAAGACTAAAAGATAATATTGAGTAAATCAAATCTCGAAGATTGGATCACGTTTGGTAAGTTTTCTATGGGAGGCAAATATTCTATTATGATATTTATGGAATAAAATCTAGATAATAAATGTGAGACCCCGGAAAATCCATATTTCCTAAGGAAGAATAAAATGGTAATTTCGGTCAAAATCCGGAATTTTTCTAGATCTCGGATGACGAAACGGAAGGCACCGTTGGAATCGTCTCGCGAAATCTAGCTACCACGTCGAATTTCGTTAGATTCGGTGACCGGGATTTCACGTTTTTCAAGGCGTGGTGTCGAGGATGACACGCTTGGCAAGAGTAAGTACCACATGGCACCTCGAGAGAGTGACACTTGGCATTGAAAATTAGCTCACAATTAGCCATGTGTGTGGGAAATGGATCCATGGCTCCACATTGAGCCATGCAAGGGGTGATGTCATAAAGAAGAAATTATGAAATAAAGAAAAGAGGGGGAAAAGGTAAGCCACACATTTGAGAAGCGAGGGAAGGAGGAGAAACTTCCTCCTTTTGACCCATACGGTCGATTCTCGGGGAGAGAAAGGCCAAAGGAAATGAGAAAATGGGGAAAATGAAAAGATGATGAGAAGAAGAGAAGTATTAAAGAAAAAGAAAAGAAAACCAAATGGGAAATGAAATAAGAAAGGAAAAGAAAACGATGGGAGAGAAGAGGAAAGCAAAATATCCATTAGCCATTTCGTTTGGTTTTAGAGAAGAAAATCGGCTTCTCTCTCTCTAAGATCTACGACGATCGGACCGTCAGCTCGATTTAGCGCAAGAGGCAAAGTTGGTCTACACGTCGAGGACTACGTGTGAGTACCAGATTTAGGGAGTTTCGACAAACTCCGAGAAGGTAGGGGTTTTTCTCCTACTTGCTTTACTTTTGGCTTAAGGGTCATGTAATGGATAGGGATTTGTTGAGGCCTGGATGGTCGTGGTCTCGGTTCCAAAAGATTTGGACCGGCCCGAGAAATCCACACAAGAGTGATTTGGACAGTCCGCGAGGCTTGTTTTGTGTGATTTATTATTAGTGTTGTGATATTGCCATGAGTGAATAACACGTTTGTGTGATTTTGGTAAGGCGGTTCCGAAGAGATGGTGCCCGGGTTGTGCTGCTTAGCCAGTATGGCCCAAGTTTATGTTATTATCGTAAAATGAATAACATGATTTATGGAACTAATTATGTTAATATATGCATAGTGATATATTAGCATGTGTTATATGTTTGTGTGCCATTTGCATTGCACTTAGGTGGGGAGTAAGCTTAAGTAGGGAAATTCCACTCTTGGGCTTTGCTCACCCCGTATTAAGGACTATTTTTCGAGCGGGTATTGAAGGCCTTAGCGAGTGGGATGGGACCGCATCAGGGTTTTAGAGAGCGAAGAAAGCGGCGAGATGGCCTTATCTTGTATTTTTCTGTTTTTTTGTAAAATTTTGGGCTAGACCCATTTTTTTTTTTTTTTTTTTTTTTGTATAAATTGTAATTAAACACAATTGTCAATAAATCATTTTTGTATAAAATATATAATTGTGTTGAATTGATATACGGGCCCAATCGGGCTATTTTACACGTGTATGGGTCTCACGACGTGAGACATGTAGATTTCCGCGGGTTGACGGGTGGTCAACAGACACCCCGGGATTGGGGCGTCACAATAAAGGGATAATTGCAATAGTTAAGGGAACCTACAATAAACACATGTTGGAGATCATCTTGCAAATCAAGAGGAATATTAAAAAAGATTATGAAGCACCAAAATTATTGTTCACAAGCTTCACTAATAAAACATTCAGTCGTGCATTGATAAATCATAATTTATGGGAGATAAGCGTGTTCCACGGCCAAATCGAAAATCAAAAGAGGAAAATCTCTTAAGCCTCTTTACGCAAGTAACTCGTTTTGATGTCTTGTCAGTTCTTAGAACCAATGCCATTACTTGAAGAAATATATTTAGCTATCTTTGATTCCCAAAATTTTGAGGGAAAATTGCAAGAGAAAGAAAACATGAAGTAAAAGTAAAAGAAAATAAAATTTAAGAAAAAATAAATAAATTAAATCTCATATATTATTTTTATTTCTTTTATTTCAAATCAATTTTATTTATTTTAACTTATCAATATAATAGAAACATATTATCTTCAAATATCTTCAAAAAATTTTTGGTGAAATATAAAGCCCTGGCGAGTTAACAAAAATGTTAAAGTAATTACTCATGTTTGACTTGCTTTAAATTAGTCTTTGCTCAATTTGATAAGTATTGTCATCTTCTTAATAGAAAAACAAAATAATTTGTCCCACTTGACCCATTTTAAGTCTTTCCTCAATTTTTTTTTTTCAAAAAAAAAGGTGTTTTCTAAATTCCAAATCATATTTAAAAACTTGTCACATAATTTACATGCATTTATGACTTTTATAGAATGCATGGTTTTTTATCGGTATCATCAACTTCCAAAATATGAAAATATAACGAAATAAATACTGGAAGTGCTTGACCCATTTAGTCTTTGCTCAACTTGATACGTATTGTAATTTTTTTCGGCGCAAAAAAAAATCCTCCTAATTAATCTATTTTCCAAGGAAACAACTTAATTTAAACATCTTTAAAAACTTTAATTTATGACTTCAATTACATGCACTTCAAATTATAATTACATATATGTTCATTAGGGTAGAAAAATTATGTATTATCATGAAATCTTGACCAAGTATTCATATTATATTAGTCTACTTCCCATGTCAATATCCTATTTGATGTAGGTGAGGAACATTTATTATTGGGCAGAATTCCAATTTTTTTGGAAAAAAGGGCAAGAAATCGTAATTTCGATTACAAAATTATAATTTCGGGTTAAAAATCCGGGGGTATTCTCTAGATCTCGGATGACAAAGCGGTTGCACCGTTGGAATCGTCTCGCGAGGAAATCCTAGCTAGCACGTAAAATTTTTTACAGGGTCGAGACGGTCGGAGTTGACACGTTTCACGGTTCATCGCGAGTTTGGGTGTCGTAAAACAATTTTAAGTTCGACGAAAGTCACATATAACACGTACTCGTAACCAAAAGTGGTATGAGTAGAGAAATGATGAAAATGGACGATCGAGATAGTGCCGAATATCAAATCTGGGAAATGAGGGACATAATTGTTATTTTGAAAAAGATTTAAATGATAATATGCCAAAATAGCCAATAGTGGCCTTCTTCCTTTAAAACCAAAAGCCAAAAACGTGAGATGCAGTCGGGAATTTACAATGGGTTTTCGTTTGGGAGATTTTTAGAGAGAGAGAGTACTTCTCTCTAGATTTTCGGCAAATCCGACCGTCGGCGGTCTTCGGGACAAGAAAGAGAATTGCTCTACGCGGAGAGGGCTTCGTGTGGGTACCAGATTTAGGGAGTTTTCTCAAACTCCAAGAGGTAGGGGTTTCTCCCTACTTGGGTTTTATTCCCTCTTTTAAATACTTTGCAAATGTTTGAGCTGAATGAGGCCGTGAGGGGCCGTTTAATCAGTCTTAAAACTTGGGACCGAATTGTTTGGATTTATGGAACCCAAATTCTGATCGCATTATTTGCTCCACCCGAATTTGTTGGGTGGCTCCCAAGGGTGTGATTCATGTCATGGATTGTATTGTAGCTATTGGTTTGTATTAGGCGGAAATGGCCGTGAAATCTGTGAGTTCTAAGTGAACCAATGAATTGATATGAGTGATGGAACCGTAAACCCTAGGGTTTTTCTTGTTTCCCTAGGAATAATGTTTCTGAAATATATTTTTTTGTGTGAAATGTGTTTGTCGAGTGATTCAAGTTGAATTGCTCGTGTTTCGTATTAATGAGTGAGCTAATTTTGATGTATGAATTGATTAATTACATGACATGATTGTGTGATTGGATATTATGTGGATATGTGCATGTTTATATTGCATGTGATTAGGCCTTGTATTGGGATTGGCATACATCATTCCATATACTTTGCTAAACGCCCCTAGGACTATAGGGTGAGTGCATGTGAGATGAGTCTGAAAATGGTTGAGGGTAGTCTAAATATTAGTTGATCGGAGGGTAGTCCAAATTAAAAATATCAATCGTCGGAGCGGCCCAATTGATATTCATCGGAGGGTAGTCCACAAACAAATAATATATCAATCGTCGGAGCGGCCCAATTGATATATACACATCGGAGGGTTGTCTATAAACTAACAAAACAATAATTCTCATATGAGGCTTAGGCGAGTGTGAGAGAGAGTCGGTGATGACTCGGGATCTGAGTTGGTCATGTAGACATTCAAGTAGGATCATGCATTTGCTTGAATGTATGTTTATTTTGGAACATTACTTAGCACTTAGGTGGAGAATATTGGCCCACTTAGGGCGATTCCACTGCGGGCATTAGCTCACCTGTCGGGGATGTTATTTTACGGGTACGGGAGCGTGCGGACGGCTCGTCCTGGGAGGCGGGATTAGAGCCGGGGTGTGTGGCTTTGTGTGATGTATACATGTATTGCAGAACTCAGTTAATTTTAATATATGTGTTGTATAAAAGTAAAAACATATTAACTCTGCCCTTAACTATTGGATATAGTTGGTACATTGATGAGTATCGGTTATGGGCCCGAGGCCATTTTTTATCCATGTATGTATCATGTGATGGATATAATATTACCTTGTTTCGAGCAGAGGTTTATACGGGTATTGTTTTTGGGTGGGAGCTCCGTACAAAGGGAGACTGCCTTCGATTTTACGAAGTGGCATCGGGTAACCCGACATCCACTTGTATTCGCGAGGTTGTGGGTGGTCAGCGGTTGGGTTTGGGGGTGTCACATTTATAGATGGGCATCCATTCATTAGAATTATAGTACTAAATATCTTACAAATATATAAAGAGAGGGTGACAATAATGTATTACAAGTAGTCAACTGAGTAAAGGTAGATATGATCAAAATATTAAATTGATTGTATACATATCAATTATATAGGAAATTTACTAAAGTTAAATTTATACTATTATTTGTAATGAAAAATGCGACTAAATATTCACATAATTAGTAATCCTTGTGACCGCGCTAGTTTATGTTGATCAACTAAAGAATCCAAAAGTAGATAGGCTTCAATTTATTAAATTATGAGTGTTAAATATCTTATGAGAATTTTCAAATGATTAAGGCATCCTAAGATAACCTTCTTTGTTAGAAAGTAAAATTTATATAAAATTGCATTTATTTTAAGGTATTCATTGAAGTGGTAGGAGTAACACGCTTTCATATAAATAAGATACCGTTGCATTTCCTAATAATAAATGTTAAATAGCTAAATAGATAAATGACAATTTAATCACTTCTAAGAAGCTTAAGCTTTTGAATAGATATGACTTAATTTACCCTTTTTTTTTTTTGGAAAATACAGTTGCTTTTAAAAATTGTAATACTAAAATCTCTTACTATTTCTAATGTTAAACCTTTGAAGGAATTTCTAAAAATAAAAGGTAAGTTCTTTTTTTTTGTATGTATAAGGGTTGGGGTTTCTAAGAATGTAAGACATTGATAAGTGGTGTGAATTTCCTAATATCGAAAATAAACAAAGTAATTGTCTATACTTGAGGGACTTGAAGTCATCTTTATAAAAACTTGTCCCATAGTTTTAACGTTTATTCATGACTTTTATAGGTGGTATCAGCTTTTGAACAACATAAATGACTTAAATAATTGCCCCCTACTAACCCATTTTAAAGTCTTTGTTGACTTGAAATCATCATAAAATAAAAAGCTTGCCCGTATTAGCACTTTCATTCATGACTTTTTGATAGGTGGTGTCGACTTTTGAATAAAATGACTTAAATAATTGCCACTTTACCAACCCATTTAAAGTCTTTGTTGACTTGAAATCATCTTAAAAATAAAAGCTTGCCCCATATTAGCACTTTCATTCAGACTTTAATAGGTGGTGTCGACTTTTGAATAACAAAAATAGGCTTAAATAATTGCCCTACCTAACCCATTTTAAAGTCTTTGTTGACTTGAGAAATCATCTTAAAAATAAAAAGCTTACCCCATGGCCAGCACTTTCATTCATGGCTTCGATAGGTAATTAATGAATTTCATGCTCAACTCATTTTAAAGTCTTTGCCGACAACTTACAAAAAGTCTTAAGAAGCTTGACATGTAGTTTCACACATTCTGCTTTGCTAGAGTGGTGTCTTCATGCTTATTGCATTTAAAGTCTTTGTCTAATTATAAACCTTCTTGGGTTTCTTTCAAAATTAAAGGCCCGATTTAGTTCCACGAAATTTTTAACTCTATCCAAAATTCAGAATATGAAAATTTTCAATGTATCTAATATTTAGTTTTCATTTGGCGAGAAAATATATTTTTGTATACTTGAATTTGGTTGAAAATAAAGAATAAGAAAATCCGTTTTGTAAAACCATTTTCTTGAAAATGAAGTTAATGAAAACAATGAAAATGTGTTTAAAATGCAGGTTACTATTCACAATCCCGTGTTTTCGTGAGTCTGATGAGAAGAAAATCAAAGTGGAAGACGAAAGGGAAGAAAAGAAGAAAATAGCCACAATCCGTGTTTTTCGTTTTATCCCCCGATCGACCAAATCCAGTGTTTGAATTTAATTTGAAAAAACCGAAAAACAACACATAACAGTTTTCTGATTCATATATAAAATGTTGAAAATAATGAATTCATTTTCTTTGTTTTTCAAAATTTGTTACATGATTCTCGTAACTAAAGCGTGTTTTATTTGTTTTCGAAAAGTTTGAATAGAACGAGAAAATTTTACTACCTCTTAAGCGGACCCCTGGGATCCGTTGGTTCCTATTTTTTGAGAAACTATTCTTAAAAACTATTTTAAAAGAAACACAAAACTAAATTGTTCTTATTATCTGAATTTATTGTTTTCTATGCCTCTTTGTTTTTTCAAAAAAAAAATTGAAATCAAATATATTCTCCTTGTTTTCTTTTTTCTTATTGTTTTTTTAGAATAGAAAACAGTTTTAAAAAACATGAATCAAACATGCCCTAAGTGATTGAATCCTTGTTTTGATACCATTTTAAATTATAATTCTTTTGAGTTGAAACTTGGTTTATAATGTATGAGTACCATGCGCTAATTAACACCCTTCTTCACATATGTAAACACAAGCAAGCCTATAGTGCCATGGCAAACAAAATTATCCTTTAGGCTTATACAATCAATTAGGGAAACGAATATGCAAATCGAAATAAAGGGTGAACTAAATAACTCTCGACTAAGGACCTAGCCGATGACTCGATATTTGCACACATAAAATACTTAGCAGATTTGTAAGATATCTTATTTTCCAATTTTTATACCAAGCTATTATTGCCCAAATTAATTGAAAATAGATTATTTTTTAATAATTTATTTGGAAGTTACTAAGACCGATTCATTTAAAAATATAAGGTAGCATGTAAAAGATCAGGTGATTTTTTAGAGCAATAGGACTAGAATGATACCATTGGCACTCTATATCAAAGTAGACTTTTTTTTTTTTTTTTTTTGTAGGCGAGATTTTTAATTTCTATTTTTATTTTACTTGTAATAGTTTTTATTATTTCAAACATTTAGTAGCTTTTCCCAAGAGTGGAGTTGTGTGAAAACTATTTTGGAAACATCCAGCCCAGAGCCCAAATTGGTTTAAATGCATTGAGGTCATAGGGTGCCATTGAGGCCTAGATAGGGCGGAGCAACAAGCAAGATTATGAGTGAAGCTTCATTAAAAGAGGCTCGACTAATTATGTTGACTAAGAAATATTGATTGATATAGAACTTTAACCTGAAATTCAAATTTATTAGGAAGAAGTGTTCGAAAAGTCGGCGGAGAACGCACAGGGGAAGGAGCTAAGACACAGATATAGGGATTGGCTTCACAACATTTTGGATCTAGCATTAGCATCAAACAATAGAACACAACCCAGGAAAAAAAAATTATTGTTCACATGCTTCACTAATAAAACATTCAGGTTATGCATTGATAATTATAATTTATGGGGAGATAACTCTGTTCAACAATATAATGCATTTGTGAAGCTCAGATCACAAGGAGAAAATCTCTTGAGCGTTACCACATATAGGGTACAAGAAAGAAATAGTTGATGTATGTGATTCAACTTGGAACTGAGGTAGATCAATGTTGAATATTTTCCTAAACTAAGCAAGCTAATTCAATTGACTAAAGTATATTGATTGATATAGAACTTTAACCTCAAAATTCAGAATTAATCAGGAAGAAGTGAATCTGAGAGAAAACACGAAGGGAGGCTAAGACACGGATGGGGATTGGCTTCACAACATTTTGGATCATTTGGAATGCTACTCACACCGCTTTCACTTGGGCGCCGTTTTAAGCTCTCAACATTCCCACTCTGTTTATCAAAGATGCCCCACATTTCCATCTACACTTATCACCGATTTCCCATTCTCTCAAACTTCACCATCTCCCAACGAAACAAAGAAGTGCATGGACAACCTTTTAGCACTTTCTTCTTTGTTTTCTTGATTTTGTGAAAACTCTTACGATTAATGACTACCTTGAGGGATCTCACGGTACGTGTTCAAACGAGCCACAACAAAGTCGGAAACCATGTCTCTAATAGGATCGATCTCAGTGCAATGAAATATGCTTCTCGACTCATACTTCATTGTCAACTTGGGTTCGTAGACGAAAATTTGGACCTGATTCTTCGTGTTCGGCTTAATGACTCCACACTCTACAATATGCGCCTGACCTATGTCTCCAATACACCAAAGGCACCCGGTGTAAGCAATAGTAATCCTGCGGGGGCCCACTACGTGGATGTTAGGCGCGAGAAGACATGGAAGTCATCGAGGTGCCATTATCGATAAGTGAGCGTTTTCTTTACCGATCGCCGCGACGGTTTCCACTGGAGCTTGAGGGGGGGTCTTTTCGACCAGCCTCTTCTCGAGTTGAAATGCATCTCAGCGACTCACGAGTTCTTTAGGAAATAATTTGGTGTTGCTCTCGATATTGGGTGATAAGATTACGTTTAAGCGAGAAAGATATGTAACGTGGACACGCATGTCGAGACGATAATACCATTCATTAGGAAGTAACTTCCTTGGGTTCATTGATGATGGTTTGCCAACGTTCCTTCCACGACATTTCGGGTATAACACATGCATTTTCTTATCGAGCACCATATTTCAAATAGTTGTCTTGACAATCCACTCACGAAGACCACTCGGACTCGCCATCACCAGCACGATATGGAGCCTACATCGTTAAAATTCTCAATGCACTTCAGCCGGATATGTGTTGATGTACGTACGGTAAACAGCCATGCACCTTTTACAGGGAAGCATAATATATGGGAGATGTAATGGAGCTCGGGATGGTTAGACCAATACTCATTGGGCCGCCCTAAAGCAAATCACGAGGGGATTAGAACCACGGCCCCCTTGAGAAATGGTTGGAGTGGATGATCTCTGTGAGCGCTTTTCTCTCACATTCCGAGGGCGATGGGTTACACCATAGAAGTAGATTCAATTATGCAAATATCGGGGAGCTGCGGGATCTCGGCAACACAAAAGATGACAATCTTCTTCGCGAATAGTCTCGAGTGTAAAGTACTCGAACACCCGACAATATAAGCCATAAACATGGCAGCTCCATGGGCAGTGAGGGTGTAGCCAACACCAAAATCGTATACCATTTGCTTCTAATGTACGATGGAAATCAATAACCTGCAAAAGATGGATTTAATTATGATTCACAGGGAACATTAAACGAGATAATAAAAATTAAGCAACACATCTAAAGTCAATTGTTGTAAATGTCAGCGATGCGAAAACGGTCGGGATTATATGCAACCAATATTTTGGCATATGAGAAATACACAGGCCATATTGCTTCCTTTTTTTTCAGAACAAGTTTTATATTTTATTAGATTGGTTATGTAACAAGTTTGAAACTAAATTCAGGACAATAATATAATGCTGTGGTGGAGCACAACGAAAAACCAATATTAGAAGTATAGTCAATTTAATCTTAATAGACTAATTAGTATTATTTACTTAAAACCTTCTTACGTTGAAGACTAAGGCCCAATTAATCTCATAGAGAGAGTGAAGAACAAAGTCCACGAGATGAAGATCTAAAACAATAATAATTGCACTTTCGGGTAGAATCTATGATTCGAGGGTAAAATGTCTATGGTAGAAAGATTGAAGATTAAGAATGAGGTAGTAGATGTTTCTGCAGTAGTAATTTCGAATAAGAGACCCAAGATAGAACATTAGAGCAAACTGCGAACTCAAATAAACAGATCTAAGCTAATATCTGAGAAATCAAAACAACTCGATGTTGTGATACTGTTCTCTGTTCCAAATCCAATTTTCCATGGAATAAGGTACTCATTGAAACTTTAAAGATAACGTTGTGAAAAGAATTTAAAACCCGAGAAAATAAAAAGATTAAAGACCCAAATCTAAATTCCCGCACAACCAATCGAGAAACGAGGATGCATTTAGATTAGCTATCAGTTCGGACAATGAGAGGAAATTAGAGGAAACTATTTCTAGTCTAAGGGAGAATGAAAGCATGCATCTATATAAACAGAATCAACCCACCTCAATTTTATCCATGGAGCGAAGAATGTCTTGTTCATCATACAACATGATTTCAATAGAAACTTTGCTCACTTTCACATAATCAGACAAAAGAAACTTGTAGATAGCCTTTGTTGCATGTATCATAAAAACTGGCCCTTTGAATGTGGTCTAATGAAGTAATTAAAATATTTTAGCTTAATTTCTAGGTAAAGTAATCACATAAATTTTTAATTAAATAAATGGTCAACCTTCTCTAGGAAATAAGGAAGGGATGCAGTATGATCAGAGTAGAAAGGTACGCACAAGAAATGCAACACATTACAATGCGGTAAGTGGAGGCACATCTAAAGAACATGGGGCGATTTTACATGAGAAAGTAAACTAGATAACCAAAAAGGAAAGCTGAAGATGAAAGTTCAAAGTTTCATGATTGATAAAAGTTCATTAAAAGAAGGCGGACATGCAAGATCTTGAATGAAATGATTGTTAAAGAGCATATGTTGCTACATAACTAAGACCTTCTGAAAAGTGAGCTTTTTTTAGTTGGGATCAACGACCCCCAACCAAAAAGTAAGATCAAGAAATGTAACCATATGATATAGATGCAAAGAAAATATAAGGCGCAACAAGGTGTGGCTATAGGGAGCATAACTATAGGTTATAGTTACAATTTTAGTTTTGGCCACTACTAAAGGTGGCATATGGTTGGGGTCTTTTTTACGCCATGAAGGTATATGACTACGGAGGGCCATTTCTTAGGCACGCAACTATTAGTGATGGTTATGGATGAGGCTATTTCTTGGCCGCAACTATAAAGGGAGTGACTATGAGTTGAGAGCCACTTCATGGCGCAACTATAAGGGAGTGATATATAGATGGGGGTAATTTGTTTAGGCGCATTTCTGCCCCATAAGGGTAGTTATAGATGAGGATTTTAATTGGCTAGCTATTATAAAGGTGATGATACATAGATGGGGGTGATTTTTGGCCACTACAATAAGGGTATTTTATAGATGGGTTTTTATTGGTACGCTACACAAAGGTGATGATATATAGGCAGGGTGCTTTGTTGGGTACACGCTACTATATGGAGTAGATATATATGGGTTTGTTTCTTTTTCGCGCAATTTATTTACCATATGAAAGGTGGAATCTTTTACCCCAGATATATCCGAGAAATCTTAGACCATAAGGAGATATAATCTACTCCCACCCAGAAATTTCGATAAAGATATATTGCTATTAATCAACGATAGGTAACCAAGAAAACCAAATTAACACAAAAAATATTCGGGAGAAGTTCCATGGATTAAAACAAGCCAAATCTCATATTTCAATCACAAATTACATTGCAAAACGGTCAAGAACCAAATGGCGGAAAGTCTAATTCGTAAATATTTAAAGTAAATTGAACCATAAATGTTTTTCTTCAATTTCCTTTCGATGGCTTATGAATCAACAATACAATATTATGCAATAGCGCATGTATTCCTTATTTTTCAGTGGGTGAACACTAATTCAGACCACTCTCTTTGGATCCCAAGCTACAGCCAGGTGATCTTGCAGAATAGAGGGAAATAGTGCAGAGTGCACAATATCAATAATGCATATGGAAATGTTGTTCTATGGTTGAAAAATATCAAGAAGGGGAGAAGAATGAAAATTGAAAAATGAAGATACCTGTTCTAGGGTTGAATTCACAGTATGATTTTCTAGTTGCCACAATTTAGTATTATTTGCCTTCCTTTCACTATTATATGCTTGGGTTCTTTAGATCTTATGAAAAGGGCCAAGAAATATGTTGAAATATACTCAAAACTAGACTCCTCTGTCGGCCTATTTTCAGCATTTTTATTCTCTCCCTATTGTTTTCTCTCAATATTCAAGCAAAAGCCATATGCGGAAAATTCGGAAAGACATATCTAATAGTAGATTTGTCAATCATCCATGTAGTTAAACTAGAATACACCTTCGAAGCAATCGTCCATGACTTTGCCTTTTAGAAGATATGAGCTTTATTCGAACACGCATGAGTAGAGGAATGGTTTCACTAAGAAAAATCTTGTGGTATAATACAATAAAGGTCAAAAAAAGTTTGAGTGTAGAGACCTTGATGCATAAGTCCTCAAATCGAGTGTTGGTGATTTGGCGAGAAACTAGGTTTCGAGATATATAGCAGTGGATTAGAATAGAGGCGATTCTTTAGTAGGGACCAAATGGTATATCTTCCGGTCAGTAGTTGGAAGAAATTGGAGGGACGAGAATTGCGGCTAAAAGTTCAAGCCAAATGTGAGAGTGGAAAAGGCGCCTTGGTCGATTCGATCCATCTTTGGACAAGCAATGCCTCTTGATGACTCCCCGGCTCGGCAATAGCAGGTGGGCATTTCCAGGGTTATATTAGGGGTATAATTATGTTGCACCAAACCCTTGGCACTCATACGGATAAATTGAATGGTCGAATAAGGCAAGCCCGGCTATCCACCTTGTGACCCTTAAATTTGTATTTCATTTTCAAACAATAAAACTAAGCAATAAGCGTATAGTGTTTATCTCTTGTGTACGATATACTTGAATAAGGAAAAAATAACAGGAGCCCCATTGAATCTTCTTTCTTACAACATTGTTCTAAATTTGCCAATCATCATATATAATACGCTCGCATGCTTGCACCATTTAGACCCTTCATGTGGGACATCCTATTAGACAGTCTTATCAAACCATAACCATTTATGTGGGACCTTAGAGAAACAAAGTTTATGCTTATAAAAAGGATTGCAAGATTTCTCGACTTGGATAGCTTCTTACTTGGCCAAACTTACCCTACTTTTGCATATGTCTCTTAATAACTCTGTTTACAGTTATTTTAATTTATCACACAATTGTAAAGTGATAGTTTTATATATAGTTGTACAAGCACAATTAATTAAATGTAAATTTGTTCAAGGGCTCTGCATGTCTTTTTATTGATATGTTCTTCTAGGGATCGACCAGACCATAATGAAACGTTTTTAGTTCCAATTCTATTGTATTTAGCACTTTTGGAATAAAGAATTGCCTTAGAATAATATAAGACCAACAATTTCCCAACCAAAATTCTTATTTAAGCATTGATAACAACATTCAGTCCAAACAAAGCAATTTCCCAAAACATGATTGTGCCTAATTATACAAATAGAAATGCTGTCGATTTCTTACATATTATGATAGTGAACCATATAGAAGCTTAGCATTGCAGAAGTAGCTAGAACAACTATACTTTCTCTCTAGGAAATTAATGGAAACGGTTCAATGGAAGAGAAAGGCAATTCATAATAGGGAATGGAATTTAAATTTAGGATGTTTAGGTTTCTCTAAACTGCATAAAGACCCTAGAAAAATATTCTTTTAAACCAAATGTAGTTAGGGATACTAAAAGAAGAAATTCAGCCACACACAGGTTGTAATCAATTCCAGAAACTTAGAAGCTCGTACAAGGGCAAATATTAGTTGGCAATGTTTGTAATGACTAGCCATAAATATTGTGGTCAAACTTTAGTTTCCGTATCTTGAGAAAGCTTACTTTAAACTAGCTTCTATCCAATTGTATGCCTTGGAAACGATGAAACCGGATTCTTGGCGAAATCAAATAGCGAGGAAGCAATGGCTTGTCTTCTATAGACTTGATCCACGCAGTGACCTTCATAGTAGAACCATTCAAAGGGAATGGAGGAGATTGGTGGGAACTTCCATGCAAACCCCACAAGGTATTTTTACCTTGTTCTACCTGCGCTCTTTTTTATCCTTATGTATTCCTTGGAAAATGATGGCCACTAAATGCTACTAAATGATTACAAAATATTCACCAAATAATAAACATATCAATGGTCATTCCTCGAGATTTGGAACAATTACAGTTCCACCTCCTGTTCCGTTCTATGTTCTTTGTCTCTCTCAAACATTCTATCAAACACTTCAAGGACTACCGAGTTTTATGCATTTAATTAACCATTTCCATATGGTTTGGATTAATACTAATAGATTTTAATTCACTAAATCAATCAAAAAGCTGAAGTTTAGATCCGAAGAAAAATGACCTCAAGATACTAAGGATCACATACGTTTCTCAATTATACAACCCTTAGCAGTCAGCAATTCACTGTGCAAAGAAAAAATCTAATATTTTCATTACTTGGAACAGAAATCTCAAACAAAAACTGATAAAACCACAGTAATCTAAGAGAATATCGAAATTCAGCACAAGATTAGTAGCAAAACTAAAGGGAAGAATAGAAGAGATATAGAGCGAGGAGCATCAGAAATGAAATCAAAGGTATCATGTCTTTCTAGATATTTGAACAATCCATTAGGCGAGAGTCCCTTCTTATTGCTATCGCTTCTCACCCTTGGTTGCCCTGCAGCTTTCAATGTCTCAGAGCGCCACTGATCGCTTTGCATGCAACTACAATTCTATTTGCAATTATATGGAGTCATTGGTTGCGACTCAAATAAATATGAGAAACTAAAGATATGTTTTGGTTGCAAATTATTTGGCTAAGTAAAATAATGTCCTTATAAGACCAAGCTTTTCTTCTGGGTGAGAAGCGATCTTTGCTTTCGAGAGATAAGTAAGTGATTAACATAACCCCATTCCGCTGAGAAGAAAACAATCTTTGAGGAAAGCAATGGGAACTTCAACATAATCAAAGAAGGTGAATATTTAGAGCTTCTCCGAGATTTAGCTGATAAATTGATTATTTGTAGCCTAGTACCAAGTAGGAAAGATACATTAGCTTGCAAATCCTCTAGAAGGCCCGGAAAGGAACTTCTAATAGTGAATAGATCTTTCTATAGAGTGATCCTTCAATCTAGCTACGAGAGAGATACTCTCATAACAATGCTACGATGGTAGATAACTAACTAGTGATGTGTTTTCGACAGTTTCAAGGGCATTCATCGACCATGCGATTTGAATTCAAATGGAGAAAAGTTTAGGCTCAAGAAAATCTACTCAAAGTCTGAATCTCAAGGCCATACTAGAAAGCAGTGAAAGATTTCAAGTATAGGAAGCTATTTCATATAAGGAGAGAAGATTTCCAAGAGTTTATTCCTTGAGAAAAAGAAATATTGGAAAATTTAATGAAGAAACCATTGAAGCAAGGCTATTCGAGGAGAAGATGGCATAAAATTTGGGTGGTAGATGTAGTCATTCCTTTGAAATATATCTGCTTGAGTGCTCCAATAGCACAAGATATTGATAAGAGAAGATACGGATGAGTTAACATTTCATTTCAGTCAAATCTTTATATGCTTTAGCAATAGTTGTTTTTTAGTCATTTTTCTCGGTAGTAGACCATTCAAGAACAATTCATTCCATTGTTTAAAAATAAAAATTAGAAAAATGGCCATACCTAGGATTACAATCAAAAACAATAATGATATTCTCTAAACTTCATTTCTCAAATTTCAGCTGATTACTAAGTTATATAAACAAATAACATTACAATATTAAGCAAGGGAAAAGAACATAATGTGTCACCAAGGACATCGATGGTTGAGAAGGATCAATCTTATCAAAGTATGCGACCCTTTGAAGAGTATCTTGGATGAATTCCACAGTCAAACTATCACCATAGAACATGACCAAAATAGAAACAAACAAATTAAAAACCCGATGTTGAAAAATGGAAGTAAAACTACAGCAAAATAAAGCACAATGCATTATGGTATACGGTATGGTTTCCCTTTATAGGACATGTGTAGACCGCGAGGAGCGATACTTCATTTCCAGCAACTACAGCTATCCGATCTCTCAAAAAACAGAGCAGATCGAAGATGATCAAGCCTCAGAAGTAGAGACATAGTCATAGGCTTCACAACCAATTTATGGATCAATTATAAAGTGAGAGACAGAGAAAAAGAGATTTTCGTCTTAATAAAATCAATGATTCTGGGTGATAAAAAAAACACATGGAGAAGTGAGGACCGTCAGCTAGTTTCGCCTCTATGACCAAGCAGTTCACCCAATGTAATCATGGAAAACGTTTTCAATAGTGGTGGCCCTTGCATTGAGAGTGCTCTGTCAATCTGTTGCATAGTTGGCCGAGATTGGGGATTGACACATAAGCATGCTAATGCTATCTTCACTGCAACCACTACTTCTAGCTCACCCACTTCATCCATAGGAGGTGAGGGGCGCTTGTCCATAACATCATTCAACAGCCAATGGTCAGTAGTAACTGGTAATGAGGTTGAGGATGAGGAGGATGCGTGTGCCGAGTGGTGAGATGAGTTCACGAGGATGCCTTCCCATAATTACCTCCCATAAGTACAACCCGAAGCTATAAACATCAGGTTTTATTATCCACAGCCATCGTGTAAGCAAGTTACGCAAATTAAGAAGATTACATCATGCTCTACTACGCTAGAAATTATAATAGTAACTAACGCACTAATTAAGAAAATGGTACAGGCGGTATAACCAAAAGTTCCTGCAAATGAAGTCCAATTAGATGAGTGAGGCTTTGCAAGCCTAGCCGTGCGAAGTCGGAGACATGGGCTTCATATTACGAATCTAACGGAGGTGTTGTTGTTGGTTATGTCTTGATGAATTCTTGGAGGTGGCTTGATCATGGTGCATATAAGATAAAGCTTTAGCCACCTTTCCTGATATTTAGCCTCACAATCCAATCAAGTTTTCTCTTTGCTTCTTTATCGATTTGCAGAATGTTTCTCAAGCTCCTTTTCCATGGCTTCGTAAATCAAAAATGAGTTCTCGATAAATGGCGAAACCGCAAAGCTTATGATATTACGATGCCTTATCTGTGTTAGAGCATGAATCTCGCTTTTGAAAGCCTTCAAATCAGCCATATCTCCACCATCTTGATCTGATGAGTAGTGAAGCTTTTTCACAGTAACACCAAAATCATATTCCATTTACTTCTATTGTCTGATGGAAATCAATAACCTGCGAAGATGGATTTATTATGATTCACAGGGAACATTAAATGAGATAATAAATTAAGCAACACATCTAAGTCAATTGTTTAAATGTCAAACGATGCATATGGTGGGGGGGATTATATGCAACCAATATTTTGGCATGTATGAAGTACACACCATATTGCTTCCTTTTTTTTTCGAGCAAAAGTTTTATATTTTTCTTAGATTGGTTATGTAAAAAGTTTGAAACTAAATTCAGGACAATAATATGTGCTTTGTGAGGTGGAGCACACCAAAAAACCAATATTAGAAGTATTATAGTCAATTTAATCTTAATTGACTAATTAGTATATTTGCCCAAAACCTTCTTTACCGTTGAAGACAAAACCCAATTAATCTCATAGAAGGTGAAACAAAGTACGGATGAAGATGCAAAAGCAGGTAATACTTGCTGGCTCGGGTAGAATCTATGATTTAGATAAGAATGTCTATGGTAGAAAGATTTAAGCTTAAGAATGAGGTAGTTGATGTTTAACGGTATTAATTTGAGATAAGAGACCCAAGATAGAACATTAGAGCAAGCGCAAATTTAAAATAACGGATCAGCTAATCACATGCTACATGGACCATTTCGGGCCTTGAAGGAAGTACGAAAGTTAGAAATCAAAGCGGCTCGATAAAGTGATCTTGTTGTTTAATTTCCCAAATCAATTTTCCATGGAATAAAGATACTCATTTAAACTTTAAAGATAACATTGACCAAAATTTAGAACCAGAAAATAAAAAGATTAAAAGACCCAAATCTAAGTCCCCTTACAACGATCAAGGAAACATATGCATTTAGATTAGCTGAAATTAGTTCGGACGATCGGAGGAAATTAGAGAAACTATTACTAGTCTCCAAAGGGGAGAATGAAACATACATCTACAAACAAAGAAATCAACTCACCTGTTTTATCCATGGAGGCGAAGAATGTCTTACGTATGCGTCGCATATATATAGCATATCTTCAAGAAATTTGAAACTTTGCTCACTTTCACATAATCGGACAAAAGAAAGCAACTTGTAGATAGCCTTTGTTGCATGTGTATCGTAAAAAGCTACCGCCCTTCCAGATAATGTGCGTCTGAACAAGATTCAAATATTTTAAGCTAAATTTACTTAGAGCAAGTAATAGCAGAAATTTTAATTAAATAAATGGCTGACCTTCTCCAAGAAATATGGAAGGATGCGACATGATCGAGTGAAGGCTGCTTGCGAGGAAATGCAACACACAATGCGGTAAAGTGGAGAGAGAACATCTAAGAGCAGGGGCAATTTTACATGAGAAAGTAGAGTAGATAACCAAAAAGGAAAACTGAAGATGAAAGTTCTAAAATGTTTCAAGATTGACAAAAGTTCATTGACAAGACAAGACATGCAAGATACTGAATGAAATGATCATTAAGAGCATATGTTGCTACATACCACAGCTAAGAGCATTGCTCAGAGATAAGTATGAGATTAACATAAACCCATTCAGGGAAGAAAACAATGCTTGCTGAGGAAAGCAATAGGAACTTCAACATAATCAAGAAGGCGAGCGGTGGGGCTTCTCC